>BMAV01021076.1:0-24784 GCA_019973955.1 Trichonephila inaurata madagascariensis | reverse complement strand
ATACCGTAGGGTTGTTTTCCCTTTTTCAGCGCAGATGCTTTCGTCATCCTTACGTACATAATACTTCCTCATTTCAAATTCTGTTCTGAGATGATTTTTCGTGAAGATGGCTAAACCCATGTTGCTTAATTTTTGCCACCAGGTGTATATTTTATATATATATATAACCCTTTTCAATTAAACTGAGGCCTTAGTCAAATCCAACGTCATTGATCTTCGATAGAACGGGGCAAAGACTTTTTCTTTAAAGTCTCATAGAGTTGCTCATGCATCTCTATGAGCTCATCAATTGTCAACACCTGATCATGAAAATCCAGCAGTTCTTGAACGCTATCCCTGTTATTTTCTAAATTTATTTGCCTCGCAAGATCTACAATTTCTTCAATCACATTTCCAATTTCATCAGGCTCTGCCTCTGATTCTGCCTCTGTTTAGGTGTTGGGAAAGAAAAAAAAAAAGATGAATTGACGAGATTTCAAATTCGCGCAGCTCCCAATTCACGCAAGTCGGGGTAGCATAAGTCGCGAGGTATTACTGTATGGCGTATCAAACAAATGATTAAAATCCTAAAATAATTTATTAACACATTCAAAACAAAAATGGGTCAAAATGAGTTCGGTTAACTCTAACTAAGTGATTTATGTGTGTGTGTGGGGGGAGAATCAGAATATCGACATATTTCGAAGCTTTATGCCGAACTTTATGCTTTGATTAATATTATTCATTTGATGCGAGATTGATTCTGATGATAGTTTAATTATATAATTAAAAAATTAAGCCTAAAACTAATTCTAAGGAACATGTCACAATTAAAAAATGAAAATTACATTATGGAAGAATGAGAATCCAACATCAAGAAGGATTTCTCAAAAAATTATACAAATTTCAAGGAGGTGCACCCCATCGAGTAAAGGAAGTGGTAAAAGTGCGGATGATACGTCAAATCGTATTTTACACCCATGAAGTCGAGTACTATGAATTGCATAGAATGCGGCAAAGATAGTTAAAAAAAACTAAAAAATAAATTAAAAAAAAAACGTGGGAAAATTTAACGTGGTACTGGGTTTGGGGAAAGACGTCAGCATGTCGATAGACGATCCGCCGGGTAAGGAGGTGGCTGGCAAAGTTTTTCTGCGTCCTTTTGCAGAATGGCAAAAAATTTTTCTTGATGTTTCGGATCAAAGAACCATCGATCAATTGGTTATAAGTGGCCAGTATTCTTAAAGAAGACTATTATTGGACCCGCCGTGCGCAAACAAGTTCATTTGCAATGGTGTCTGCCGGATTAGAGCAACGTAGACGACGGAAGAAAGAAAGGTCATGTTCTTAGAGCAGTCAAACTTCTTTTTGTTCTATAACAGTCGCCATGTACGAGTGTGGTGTTGACACCACACTACTAAGTGGCATCATGCTTTGGAGTGTCATTGCGTACAATTGCAAATAATCTCTGATTAGTACACTATCATGGCCCAAAGATAAGTGGGTAATGTCCTGCGGCTTGGGATACTTTCCTTCCTTTGGAAGATGTCCAATGCCCTTTACTGACAAGATGATGTTTGACTGTACACTGCAAACATCAGCCAAAGTGATCTTCCAAATATAAAGATACTTCTTTGACCACTATTCTCTCATGTTTTTTCGTCAATCAAACACGTTTGGGGTGAGGCCACATGGATGCTTACGACTGCAATGTTCAGGAACACGAACTGTGTCAAATTGTTGACAGAGAATGGCTAATTTTCAATCCTTTAAAATGTAGAAAAATACGCTATTTTTCTCTTCCATTGGTAAATTTTTTGGTTTCGAGAGCAAAGAGGGGTTGTGAAAATTCTTAAATGTACTAATTGACGTCATAAACTTACTACAAGGTTACCAAGAACGAAGAAATTTCTGATAATCACTACGGATATTTTTTTCACTCCTCTCTGAACGCTGGACAGAATTTTACTGATGATTTGTAAAAAGATTCTTTTTTTACTGAACATCCCGCATCACTAAATTTTCCTCCACATCAAAGCAAATTCACATTTTCCACACGCATGGTCTTGGGAGTTTGCGGCCTGGCGCCCGTGCTTCAGCCAAGGTTGGCTACAGTGCGCGCAAACTCCAGTCAAATCAGTTAATGTTGACTTCATAACACCGCCGTAAATATGTGCGTATTTGACTCTCGAGTAAGTGATAGAGATGAAAGAAAATAACACGTTACTGCAAGCCAACAGAACCTTCACGTTAAAAAACACGTCTGAAAATGACGTAAAATAAGTTTCTGAAAAATAGACCAATCAAAAAGTATACCCCGTTTTGTCAACAAGCAAAACCTAGTCGCTCTCATTAATATAAAATAAACAAACGGGAGGACTCGATATTTCGCTATGCAATGAGTATAAGATGAACATGTCATCCAGTTGTAATTTAAGAAATCTATCCGTTAATACCGACACTTAAAGTGAGATAATATCATTGAAATTGTTCACAATTATCGCAAAATGAGATTTTTACATGTTTGATAAACTTCCTTGAACAAAATATATTGCGCAATTGTAAAATGTTATTGCATTTAAAGGAAAAAGTTGTAATTCTTCATGTATTAATTTTTTAAACAGCGTATTTTTCGAAATGCAAAAATTTTAGTTTACACTTTTCATTTTTTTATGGTGTCATTTGCATTGAATGCACAATATTGTTAAATTTTGAGTTATAAGTACTAAAGATTAATATCAAATTAAGTATTCAGTTTTAATTTTCTGTTTAATAATGACCTAAAATTCATTATTTTATTTAATTCTTTAGATCTTAGTAGAACTTTGTGTTAAATTCTTTCTAAAATTTTGAAAATATTTTGTAAATTTTTCTTTCTCATGAAGTTATTGGTATTATATGTGCAATTTTTGTCTATTAAAAAAATCCATTTATCAAAGTTACATTTCAAACTTCTAAACAACAGAAAAATAATTTTTTAAACTTGGAATTTTTGCTTTTGTTTATTTGAACAATATAGGAATCAAATGTCACTTGCTTAATCCATACAAATTAAATTAAAATTTTTAATAAAAATACCTGTTTGTTGTCTATTGCACTGAAATAAAAAAAATGAACAATAATTTGATTTATCTTTTCCATATATATTGAAGTTTTGTAGATCATCTTACTAATTATTATATTCTGATTTGATAAAAGTATTTGCTTATTGAAATGGACTTTTTCCTTGATTTGATTTTTTCTTGGGAGAGGAGAATTGTATCAAGAATTAACTGAGAAAAATAACTTGAATGAAATAACTTTCTTTCAAAAAAACTACTGAGATATAACCAAGCTTGGAATTAAAAAATTAAGCATTGGTAAACAAAAGAAAAAGTAATGGCACATTGATAATTGCTGGGCGGCTGGCGCCTACTGTGCCCATCCCAGTATACGCGGACCATTGGGCAATGAGGTGCATGAGCAGATGCCCCGATTCTGAGCGAACACCCAGTGTTTCAGTCTGAAGCAAGCTTAATACTCATTCATTACTCCACTAAAGGGGATAAAAGGCTGAGTTGATCATGCCCAGCCTGGGGATAGAACCAGACCCAGGGGTGGAAGTGCATACTGCCACAGGGCCTCTTTTGCATACATTGATTTTTTCTAATGGCCAAGTGTGATATATTTCTACCTTTTGCAGGCCTAGTACACCCCCAGGAGCTGGTGGTAATCATATAGGTAATATCAGTCGCGAAGTACTCTTTTGATTCCCAGTTTCCTTCCCCAGAGGGAGGCACCTTAGCTCTGCCGATGGAAATTTGTAAATTTGACTTTTGCCAAGAGCATCCAAGCCAAATGGACACTCAAGGGATCTTTTTCATGCTGCATAATCATACAACATGGCTGCTGTCAATTTTTTGCATCATAAAAATCTACCGACCTGGGTCGGAGTCAAACCTGCAACCTTGGGTATAGAAGGCCAGTGACAAACCAACTATGCCACCCAGCCAGCCTCTTTGTAATACATAAAGAAGTATAAATTTTTTTAGTAAAAATAAGATTTATAAATTCTTTTTACAGCATTTTTTTTTCTTGCATTACTTAATTATAAAATGTCAGATAAAGTTTGAAACATCCAAAATGCTTATTAATTAATGTGAGTGAGGATGCACCTTCTAACAATATGCAGCTATCTTTTTTGTTATTGTTCTGAATGGCAAAGTGCACTGGCAGAAATGATGATAAAAATTAGATTGTGCTAAAGGCATGAACCACTGCTTTGACAATTATCTTTTTTTATTTATTGTCGTTTGTTTTAAAAAAATATGTATGTTATGTTAAAAAAAATTTTTACATGTTTTTGAACAAAGTAATTTCTTAAAAGTTTTTTAGAAATACAGCTATTTTTAAAAACATTCAAATGTTTTCAATTTAATTTTAGGTTGAATTTGATGTAAATTTGTCTTGTAAAGGATGTGCTTCTTCTGTAGAAAAAGTTTTAACTGGAATACCTGAAGTAAAAATAATTGATATTGATGTAGAAAAGCAAAGTGTTGTTGTTGAATCATCGCTTCCATCCCAAAGAATCAAAGAGGCAATAGAATCAACAGGGAAGAGAGCTGTTCTTAAAGGATTTGGTAATAACTGTTGATAAATATTCATGTTATACATATACAAATAATTTCTGTGATTTTTATAATATTCTTTATTGTTAATTTTACTATGTTGATCAATTTGTATTAATTCATACTTTGTAATTTGACTTTATTTTAATGAGACTGTATTAGTAGATGACTGGCATTGTATCTTTCGATTTCTGGGTTTGAGTCCTGAAATTATTAAGATGTGCCATGTAGAAATGCTGATGTACATTAAATCTTTTAAGTCTTAAAATCTTCATGTTGGTGTGAAAGTTGGAGGGGAGGGATTGTTCTTGTCACTTGATCATGATTTCAAATTGTTGTTTGTATTATTATGTAGCTTTCTATAGTGTGTCATTAACAGACAATCAATTCACTTTATTTTAATACCTTATAGATACTCAGTACCTAAAACCAATAAATATAAGATTTTTGCCTTATTTTAATAATATTTTTTAAATGCATTTGCTGAATACTTCTTGTTTATACTTATTTTATTTAGTAAAGTTTTTTTTATTTTATAATCTAAACATAACCCTAAACTGCACTTGAAATTTTAAAATATTAAATTTTCTTAAATATTTTTTTTAAATTTTTATACAGTTTTAAAATGGGGTGCTTTTTAAATTTTAAAAAAAATTGTCCTTTTCCAATTTTGTGGTACGAAACTGTTTGTATAAATAATGGAAAAAAATCTAAAAGTTTTGTTTTCAGTATCCACATTATTGATGAATGATAACAAAAACAAGTAAACTTATTATCCCCCTTTAAATTTAAATTTTACATTTTAAACCTCTCGCTGTACATCCCACCCTTTTTTCCCTGAGCAAAATACATGTGGATAGCACCACGTAGTAAGAGGGGTTTGGTTTTTGACATCAAAATGAAGGGGAAAATGTAACACAAGGGGGAAAAACAAGCAAAAAATATTAAGGTTTAAAATGCTGGAGGAGTTTCCTGAATATCATTCTTTTAGGCATTTTACTTTGAATTTTTTTTTAATTTTTATTTCTTTTATTAGTTTTTTATATCTGATAATATTAATTTCATGCATTAAATTTTTGTTAAATCTGGAATGTTTCACAAGGAATAATCAATCATTTGCTAAAGAACAAAAGTAAAAATTAGTAATTAGACAATTAGTGCAAAATAGATTAGATAGAAACAAAGATTTAGATTTTATAATATATAAATTCTTTTTAACAATTTATTATCTCATATTGTATGAGAGTGATGAAAACTTTAAAAAAAAGTGTATATATACATATATATATGAGTTTTTAAAATGTAATTTTTTAATGGCAATATTTTGAAATTATAAAAACATCTTAATGACAGAAATTAAAAAAAAGAAAATATGTCTTTGAAGAGTTGGATTATATTTAATTTATTATCACGCTATGATGATGATGATGATAAATAAATCTTTAGAAGAATTGGAAGTGAAGCATTTTGAATGTGTGTGTGATATATATATATCAGATGTCACATTATATATTTAACAGGGGTATATCTTTGTATGAAATAATCTTTGAGAATGATATGCTAAAAATGTTTTTATACTTTTCTTTTTTTTAAATAAGATCTGACATTCCAATATGAATTTAGAATATATTGTATTTATTCCTTTTAGGTCTTACTGTAAAACAGAATACAAAGCTATAACTATTTGTATTCAACTGGGAATGAAATTTGGAGAAAGGCTTCTCCTTTTATTTTCTCTGATAAACTGTGATAAATCTTTCTCAACTACATTTGAAAGATTTCCGAAAAAAAAAAATGAAGTCTTTAAAATTTAATTGTAAATTCTAAATTGTGATAAGTAAGTACCTGTGCACCGCAAAAAGTTTCTAGAATGAACTTTTGTTTAAGTAAATATAAGCTTTTTTTCCTTCTGATATAAAATGAAATAGTAAGATGGTCTGTTGAGAGTAATTTAAATTAGATGAAATGTTAACGGAGGAAAAGTACAAGTTTTAAATAATTGTTGTGAATGTATAGTGAGGATACATTTAGCTTTTTTGATGATTAGATTGTTCAGTTGTTATTGTTAGATGTTATCTTCATTTCAATTGGAGAGAACTTGTATTCTACAATACTCCTTTTCAGATGGATCTGGAATAAATAAAATTTATTACTGGCTGAGCTGTTAGGCTTATAGTTCTGAGATATTACCCAAACCATGAAATTTTCAGATTTTACCTAATTTCTTGGCAAATATTGTTTATTTTATAAATTTTATTTTTGATTTTTAGTATTGTAACAAAATACAACAATAATAAAATTGCAATTAATATTGTGATACAAATGTACAGTATTTCACCCAGAAATGTTCATTTTCTCTTATAAATTTGGTGGTAAAGCATTGAAACAAATTATTTGTAGTATTTCATTCAGCAATCTTTTTGTACCAGTTGCATATGAAAAGTTAATTAGCTTATATAAATCTCTCATAAACTTTTATATTGCTTTATAGTGTATGATGTTACTGTAAACACTTTGCTCTGGAATTTTTTTTTGCATCTTTTTTGCTAAATTGTACGATAATGACTTTTAAAAAGTATACTTAATTTTTATAAAAATTTGACAAATTATTGTGTATGTTTTTACAAGGGAATAAAATTATCTGTGTGTTTCACTTGAGTAAAAAGTTAAATCAGAGAAACAAAACTTTTGTAGCTAATATATTAAAATTCCATTTTTCTTCCCCTTTCCTATTAAAAACATTTTAAGTGTATTTAAATAGTTATATTACTATGATTATTTGAAAACCAAAGTGGTTTTTGAAATTTCTATGTATATGCATTATTTTTTTTTTATTAAATGGAATATTTTTTATGTGCAAAAATAATTTTATTTAATTAATTTGTTTTATTATATGGCAAATGTATTTTTACCTATTCATGTTTTAGTAATTTAGTAAAAGATTAAATGGAAAATAGTAATCTTAAGGATAAAACTTTTTAAAATCATTTAAAGTATTGTTTCATATATCATATGATGTTGCTCTGTAACAGGGTTGGCAAACCCATACACGTGCGTGGAAACATTTGGCTTGCAGTACAATTCTCAGTGGCACTCTGCAATGCTTCTTTACAAATTTGTCAATTTTGAATGGATGGAAAGCTGATACATTTGTATTTGTATTTTTGACAAACATCTTCAGAATTATGGACTTTAGAGAATTATTAAAAAACTTTTTAAACATAAATTTACAGCTATTTTTGTAAAATTATTGAATGTCATTGGTGCTGGAGAGATTTAATTGTTTGAAGAGAGAAAATTGTACGTATTCTGCTTCTTCTTCTCCTTTTTGATCTCTACATATCTAAGTAAAATCCTTTTTCCCTCATATAAAAATATTTCGAAGCACAAAGAAATTGTTTAACAATCCGAATGCTCAGAATCGCGGTCAAATTGAAAAGTCACTCATTATAACCTGATTTTGTGATATGAAAGAAGAGGGATCTCAAATACTGCATTTGCATTTAAATTTTTATTTATCTATTTAACTATAATAAAGGGAAATAATTTTGTATTTTTATGTTATTTGTTAAAATGAGAAATAGGTATCTTTAAAATACATAATACAGTTAGACCCCTGCTTAACGCTGGTTTCATTTAGTGCTGTTTCGGGTTTAATGCTCTTTTATTTTTGAATTTGGTAGTATTCCCCAAAAATTACACACAGTGGTAGGCTTCCCGATATCCAAAGTAGTTTATCTGTGTTTCTTCTTTCCAGCGGCCCTATACTAACATACTTTTATTGTTTCCAACATTTGTTAACGCTATTGTAAGTATAAATTTGTATAATATAAATGAGGTGCTATAGTGACAAACATTATGGTTTTAGTTTTATCATGAATGACACTCAAAAAACATGAAAAATAAAGCAGCAAGAAAAAGTAGGAGCAACAAATTTTTGTGAGTTCAAAAGGCAAGATGGGCGCAGGATGCATTATCAACTTACCAACAACTTCTCACAGAGCACAAAAGGAAAAACGAAATTACATTAGATGCCTTCTTGATAAAAGGCAGAAAAATTGGAATTACAGAAGATACTGTATGATCTGGAAATGTAAATGTAACTTAGAATTTTATTTATTTTTATATGTTTATTCATTTATTATGTTTCTATATTTATAATACATTTTTGTTTTATTGTTATAAAACACATAATTAATAAATTTAATGGTAAAGTACCTGGTCCAATTTCCTCTACCCATCTTCCCCTAACCCTGCTATTTACATTAGATGAGATAACCTTTGTTTAACGCTGTTTCAACACTCTTACTCTTTTGATGGAACGTGATAATACATGTTGGAGCTGGCCCTACTGTATAAAATGATTCTGATTTTTAATTTTTTGTAAGAAATTGTTATATTTTATGCTGTTTTTTGTTTGTTAAGAAATAGCTTTAACTCTGATGCAAGATTAATATATGATAAAACCAAATCTATATTATTGACCTCTCATTCTCTAACTCTGCATGCATTCTAGCTAGAATGAAATTGTTTCAAACATGTACTACTGTGTGACATGCTGAATGATGTTAGTAGGATTGATTTGGCACACCACAGCTAAAAGGTTGCTGATCCCTTCTCTATAATTTAATATCAATTTAAAAAGTATTTGTATAAAAACTATAAAAAATGTATTTCCTTTTATGAGATAATTTCATCAACCAACCTAGTATTTTTTGTTTCCATTTTTTGTATTTAGATGTATTTTCTTATTTTTCAATAAAAATAAGAATAAAGTACTATTTTTCTATTTCTTAAAAATATTTCTTTTTACAGGAACAAAAGTTGAATCAGCTGTTGCTGAACTAAAAGGTGAAAATGGCTATTTGGTGTCATCTCGATTTCATCAAACAACAGATAAAGATGTATGTATAATTGATGGTACCCCTTGATGGTCTACCTACCGGAGAACATGGTTCGCATATTCATGAGTTTGGGAGACCCATCCCAAGGTTGTGAAAGGTAAATTTTTTACATTTATTCAGTTATTCAAATCTCTTTGAAATATTGAGTGCAGTTATATATTTTTGTGTTTATACAGTTATATTTTTATGTATTTTCTGTAATACTATTGTGTGTTTAATTATTTTTAAAATTAATTTTCAAGTATAATTTGTTATTAGGTTTTGTGACATAACCAAAATTATTATGACAGTAACTTATAAGAAATTTTGTGAAATTTTACAAAAAGTAAGGTAACTTATAAGTTTGTTTGTTTGAAAAATAAATTACCGTGAAAAATCCATTGTAAATGTGCACCTATACCTCAAGCTGCATTTTTACTCACTGTATAATGGTCACCTCCTTCTACTAAGAAACTTGTAATGTTTTGTGTGCAGTATTACCATGTTTTCAAAGTCTTTTATTCTAGATATTATACCGAGGCTGTAGAAAAATAGTATATTTCTAGAACTATGGTCCTTAAGTTCCTAAGAAATGCCTTTTCTTTAAATAAACTGTAGTTCAATATATGTAGGTCTAATTTTTTTATGTTATCTTTTTATTTTTTAAAGCTTTTATTTTTATATCATCCGCCGCTTAACCCCGCACACACCCAAAATTTTGATCTTATTTTTTTGTGTTAAAAGCACACGCTATATGCCGGATTTACAGTATGTATAAATATTTAAGGTATAAGGTGTATCACTTACCATCTGCATTTATTAAAAACAGGCTGAAGTACCCATTTTCACATTGGTATAATTTTTTTTAAAATAAAAAAATATTATTCTTGTTATAACTATTATAAGGAGAGTAAAATCCAGTACAAAAACAAGATATAGAAAAATGTAAAATAATTTTTTAATTAGTACTTATTATTTATCTATAACACCTTTTAACACTTTCAAATAACAAGGGTGTTATTTATCTATAACACCTTTGTGAGGGTCTATTTTCACAAACCTCTTCTGTAGCATATCTTTTACTGCATGAAAGAAACACACCTTGCTAAATCCCCAAGTCTGTGGTTCATTGAAGTCTCAGGGAATGGGAATATTTATGTATTCCCCCTTTGGGGTTGATTGAGGTAAAAATAGGAACCTTCTTCATGGATAAGGAATAGAGGGCTGCCTTCACACCATACAACTCCCCTTTGATCGCTATGGGACTCATTTCCAAGTTTAATCAACACCCACACTGTACACTTTTTATAATATATATTGATTATAGTTTTGTTTGATACTTTTTAAAAGATATTTTCCTATAAAATTGATTTTAGATTTATAATGTGAAACTCTTTTTTCAAGCTGTAAAAATCAAATTACTTCTGTTGGCACTTCTTGATAAAATGGTTTAAAGTATTGGCATATATTATTAGCATTAAATGATGGATAGTACGAGTAATCTTAGAAATTGTTTGAAATTTCTGTTACTCTCATGGTCTGGGGACTCTGTCAAGTGAAGCCTTTTTTTCTAAAAAAATATATATGTATATATGCTTTAAAGACATTACAAGACTGGTACTCTTTTTGCATAAATTTCTTAAAATTATCCCCCTCAGGGCTTACCTCTTTTAGGTGAGTACGGGTGTCACAACCTCAGGTGCACTAGTGATCTTTCCCTTTTCCCCAAGGGGTTTACTGACTTTGGTAAATACGGTGTCACAAACCCGGGGTACCCTAGTAGATCCTTCTATTTTGGCCCTCCCTTCTTGTCATTCAAATTTCCCCTCTTTTTCTTCTTTCACGCCGGCATTCACAGACCAATGTTCTTAAAATGTACATGATTAAATCGTTGTACTATTTATTATTAACATATTTTGGTTTCTACCTTGTATTGAGTTTATTTAGTTTCGTATATTTCTTTAAGCACTTTGATTATGTTGTTTTTATTTGTTTTTAACTAACACTGTTGGTTTCCGCACCAAGATGTTTGTCGTGGTGCGGCGCCTCGTAAGTGAGGTGATAATGATGTCCTGGGAATACCTTTGGCCCACGCCACTGTAGACGGGTGGCAGGGAGTGAGCTCGCTTCCCGTCAATCGGCTGGTAGTACCCTCTTTTGATATCCCCTCAAGAGACACTGCTGTAGGTTAGTGCTGTAGATAAGGGGTGGCGGGTTTACCCGCTGGATCCCTCGCCTGGACTGTAGCATTATATTCTGGGTGTACCCAGGTAAGCCGCTTCTTACGTTTCCGTTTTTGCCAGATGACTGGCACACTGCCTCTTTGTTGGACTCGCCCAGTGGTGGGTGGAGGCACGTCAGGACCTAAGTTGTATACGATTTTATGGATCTCAATACTGATGTGCTCGGCAAAAGCCTCACCTTTACCCACACTCAACGTCGATCAAATTCTCAGAATATACTATATTTTTACCTACTTACCTTCCAGATAATGAAATGTCCAATAAATCAACACCCTTTTGCTGTTTACAAAGCCCTTATTGGAATAGGTGGAGAACCCAAGTCCAGAAACAATTACTGCCTGGGGATCTACCATTGAAACAAACTCTGCTATTCAAAACAAAATCGCTTCTCCCTCATTAAAACATTTTTAAACTCGCCTTTAATTGTAACCCAAGATAAATCTCTTAACTCTGCAGAGGGTAAAGAGCCAGAACCTGACTTGATGAGCACCCTGGAATGAGAAATCCTTTGAGAAATTTTCAGATCAGGGTGTAACTCAGGTCAGGAGAATCACAATAAAAGATTCTACAATTATTCCCACAAAACATTTAATAATCCAAAACTACCAAAACACAATAAAAGCTAGCTATTTAAATTGTAAAAATCCATCCCTACATACCAACCCCTTCTTGGCGCTGTTTCCAAGTGCCAGGAGGTTCGGTCACTCTCAAACTTCCTCTGTCGTGGTAATTGGCATTGCTCTAGATGTGCATCTATTGGTCATTCTTCCACAGATTGCAATCTGGAGCAGAAATGCGCCAATAGTTCAATCTCTATCTCCTCCACTCAAAACTGTGTCCTAAATGGAAAACTGAAAGGAAATTCAAATAATCAAAACCAATAAAAATATCTCATATCCTGAAGCCCTCGAAAAATTAATAGTCCCACAAATATCTCAAACATACGCACAAGTTGCTAAGCCCCTCAACAGTAACTACAACAACCCAAACTGATGAAAAATATTACAAAAATAATATAAGCCCTTAAAACTACTTCGCAACCTTTGGTATCCATTCCAAAGCCAATAACATCTTCTTAAAATACCTGTAATTAACAAATCATCAACCACAACTCAAGCAAACCTCTTACCACACCACATATTCTGTAACAGTTACCTTATCATCAGAATCTCAACTATCTGTTCCTTTTAATAGATACTACGCCCACCACATCTTTTGATTAGTTTATCTACATCTGCTGCATTTCTTCTATCTAATAAAGCACTTTCTTTTCATCCGATGTATCAATGTTACACCCTTACATGTTCTGCTGTTGAAAACTGCAACCTCTATATCCAATGTACCATACCTTCTACATGCCAGATGCAAAACAAACTTCTCAAAAAGCCGCAAGAAAAAGACATCCTAAAAGAAGTATTACCTCCAAAATAGACATACAATTGACACCTCACAACCTAAAAGCACACTCCTTACAGGATGCATCGGACGAGACATGCTTATATAATGATGTTGAGGAAGAGGTGGAATCACCAAAAGAAAAAATAATTCCTTAGGGGAAATAATAACACGCAAAGAAATACTTTCTCGGAAGAATGGTGCATATGGACTGAAGGTTGGAAACGTGGAAGAATACAATCGCTTGTTGACTCCAACCCATAACAGAAAAAGTCGGAATTAAAAACCTGCACGTAAATATAAAAAGTGACATTTCAGTTATATCTACATGTAATCTACTTTATGCAAAAAACTATTCATATTTTAAGATTTTGTTTGTCTTGGATCCCACACCAAAAGTTTGTTTTGCTTTTTATCGTTTTTATACTTGTTTTGATATTTTAAATTTTTATATTTTTAAATTTTAAGGTATATTATCAATACTTTTAGATATTTTTAACAATTGTTTTCATGTTTGGTCTAATGTTTCATGCAGCTTAGCCAAGATTGGCTCTTACCATAAAACCCAACATTCACTCACACTCACTAAAAATTTATCACAATAAATTTTAAATGTGAGCTTAATATTCAGCCTAAAACAAACATGAGTTTTTATGTTATTAAAAAGAATGCTAAAAATGTAAAATTTTTTTTGAATAGTTTAATTCTTTTTAAAATAAATTAACAGAAATTTTTTTTGAACTTGATTTTTGTATAAAAAATGTCAAATGATTTATATAATTCTTTAAAATCTTATAGGATTTTTTTTTTGTTTCTTTTTTTCTAAATCGTATTTTTCTATCTATGAAGAAAAACAAAGCATAAAAAAATATTTTTTTTTTCAGCTTCAAAAGCAGTATAAAAGTATTATTTCAACTAAAATAATCCATTTTTATTACT
Source organism: Trichonephila inaurata madagascariensis (assembly GCA_019973955.1). Classification (NCBI taxonomy): domain Eukaryota; kingdom Metazoa; phylum Arthropoda; class Arachnida; order Araneae; family Nephilidae; genus Trichonephila; species Trichonephila inaurata. The sequence continues at coordinate 10,738 of BMAV01021076.1, read as the reverse complement.
GACATAGAACAAAATCATGCTTAATATTCTTTTTTGCAGAACAAATTTTTTTTTCTAAAAAAGGGAATTATTTGTGATAAAAAAAAGTAACCATTTCAGTTTAATCTAAAAGTAGAGTTTTCAAATTTTTGGGTTTAAAAAATTTAGTTTCACTTATCGTCCCCATGTTTCAAAAAATTTTTTTTTTCATAGTGCAAGATAGAAAAACTAAAGTTTTGATATTTTTTTTAAATTTTGGGCTTTATCATCGATTGTGTTTTTTATAAATGTTGAGATTTCCCTCAAAAATACATTGATCATCTGGAAGATTAATGTAATTAAAATGTGGATAAAAAAAATTTTGATTCAATATTAAATATTCAAACTTTTAATTAAGTTTTATGCAATTTAAAAAAGGATTTTTAAAAGTACTTGTTGACTATGTTATAATGATTTAAAGTTGGTTTCTATTATAAATTTTGAAAGTGAATTAAAAGGGTTAGTTATCTCTGTTTTTAAAACTGTTTGCTAGATAAATGTGTCTTTTTTAACTGTATCTATCTGTTGCTAATTAGCATGGAAATTTAAAAAAAATATTAAGTTAGGTTGTTTTTTATGTATTTATGACTGATTATTTGCATGTAGCAATTCATTTTTTTTATGGTAAAAATGTGACAAATTTGGGGAAGATAATTGTTGATTTCTTTCCTGAAAAGAAAATATCTAATAAAATAATTTAAAATATAAGCATATTGAAAACATTTTTTTGACAAATAATCTGGGAAATTTAAATATGTGAATGTTGCATAATTTTAAAATTTTAAAAGCATTACTTAATTTTTTGAGTAAATTTTTTTTTAAAAATTTTTTCATTTCAAAATAGCCATATTTCTGTTCCCCGGGTTTTAATAATTTGTATGAAAATTCTTCATTTTTTCATTTATGCTCAATTCTTTAAGATGACAGACTTTCTTAAAGCCAGTTTTTATTATTTGAATTATGTTTTTTTTGTTTAAAAGGGAAATTTATTTTAAATCATTTTCCGCATTTTATTAATTTTCAAACAATTCTTAATTTTTTTTGAATAATACAATTTTTTTAATCAATGTATGGATGTTTTTTTGTTAAAATAGTAAATTTCCAAAATTATCAGTTGGAATTATTATGTATATTATTTTAGTACTTTAAAATTATCATTGTATGTGTTTTTAAAATTGTTCATAATGATTCTATATCTTTGAACATATTTATCTTCACATATTTGCTTGAACTTGGAACTGTTTTCTATTGCTTTTTTTTAACTGTATTGTAATATTCCAGTAATATGTTTTTTTTATACTTGGAATTTTGTAATTTAGGCAAGGTATATAATTCATAATTTTAAGTGATGTTTTTTTGTCTTGTAAAACCTAGAAAGGATACCCTCATTAACTGAGTTTTATTACATGATTAATAATAAAAATGATAAAAAACCTGAATTGAATATATATTTATAATGTAGGATTTTAGTGGCATCTAGGAATATGACTTAAAAAGATGACAGCTGTTTCTTGATGAAAACAGTAATGTTTAATGCTTAGGAGGAAAGACTATGCATCTGAATATATAAATAGTTATTTTTCTCAGAAAGGCATCTAAATATACAACTTTCAACCGAGTTTTCATAGGAAAAGGAATGATGTGACAGCCTTCCTTTAGGCATTGTTTTCCTGCAATTCAACAAAGAAATTTTTTTCATACATTGGTTTCCTATTGGGTTTTTAACTTTTCTATTTTCTCTCTTAGTAACTGTAGACCTCATCTTTGGATTTCTTGATACCCCTCTTATATATATATATATATATGTTTTATTTTCAAAAGCAAATTAATTCAAATAATGCCTAAAATGACTAGGGTTTATTTTTAAAATTAGGTGTTTTATTTGGATTTTATGGTTATATTTATATTCTGCTTGATTTTTAAAATATATTTTATTATATGTAAGGAAACATTGTATCAATAGTATTTATTTTATTTGAGTTTTATTGTTTCATATTATTTTGCTTTCAGTATTGGACCACATTTCAATCCAACTAATTCTACACATGGAGGAAAAGAAGATCCAATAAGGGTAAAGTTTTATTCTTTATAAAGTTGATAAGTTTTTTTGGGTTTGGATAAATTTTAAACTTGAAACCCCGATTTAGACTCTTCCATACAACAGTAAAAATTTTTGCCCTCTGCGAACAGAACAATCTTCAGTGAGGGCCCAAGTTTGAACTGTAAGGATTTTGAGCGCCCCATCCTTTCAATTCTATGTCAACTGTTAGTTCTCTATTTTGAAAGTAAATGTGTTTTTTTTTGTCTAATAAATGTGTTTTAATAACTGTGGACTTAGTAAAAACCCCTTCCCGTCTGTCCTTTATCATTTGGCCCTCGCATTTTGGCTCGGATTAGTTGCAAAAAGAAGCCTGGCCATTGCTTTGGGTATTAATTTTCAGGTTAACAGCACAAATGTTGTTCAACTTATAGGGTTTTAAATTATTCAGTTCCCCCCGTAGAACAGGTAAACTTTTATTTTAAATTTTTCTTTAAATATTATACTTTTTATTTTCGTTTCTTTTGCATGCCCAAGTGAAATGGGATTTAATATCAAAAAATTTTTGTTAAATTTTAATTTTTAAAAATATTGTTTCATTGTTCAGTATTAGAAAACATTTCTGTACTTTCCCTATGCAAATTATAAAACTGTTCTCATTGAATTAAGAAATTTTTTTTCTTATTTTAAATGTCATTTGCTAAACAGTATATAAAAACAGTTTACATTATATTCATGTTTTTTAAATATATGTGACTTGTTTTAAGCTAATGCAAAACGTTGTTTTTTAAAGTGAAAGTGAAACTCAAAATAATATATACATATGTATTGTCTTTTTTAATGATTATAATCATTGTTCAAAGCATTAATGCTCTGAAACTTTTTTTTGTTTTGTTGTGTGCTATTTTTGATAACATCATTTATGTGTAAAATTTTTTAGTAAAAAAATGTTTTTATTAAGATTTCCCACAGTTACATAAAATATTCAGGGGTTTAAAAAAAAAAAGAATATTTATCCTTTCCTTTTTCTCTTACTAAAATTTAAATTTTTTAAAAAAGCTATGATTCATTTTGAAACTGATGAGATTTTTTTATGCAGCGAAAGGAAAAAAATAAAATAAAAAAAAGCAGTTGGGTTTTAACGTTCAACAAAAATCCGAGTTCTATGCATTTTTTTTTTTTTGAATTTTAAATAAAAATTTTTTTTGGCTAAGTAGAACTTTTTTTTTTGCTTTAGTTTTTTTTATTTTACGTGGTATGATATAATTCAAATGTGTTTTCTGATCATTTTGTGACTTTTTATCTAAAAGTTTGATAGCAATTTTACTTTGATTGTGTTTTAAAAAATGGAAAAACAACTTTATATGTTGTAATTCATGAAAACTTTTTGAATGCATTTTGTAAAAAAAGATATTATTTTATGTGGTATAATTCTGTATTATTATTTAAATAATAACTTTTGGGTTAAATTTTTTAAATTTTAAAAGAATAAATTTTAATTAATTTCAAGTGACTTTTTCCCGATGGCCTATTTAGCAAAGTGCAGGCAATTTCCCTTGTTTTGGGGAAAGCTTAGACATACAATACAGACAATTTCAAAGTTCTTGAATAAAAGGCCCGATCTTAAAAAGGGAAGGTTATATGTGATTTTACAAAGAATGTTTAAATCGTATTATTAGTGATAGAAAAGGTCAATTGCGAGCTGAAAGAATAAAAAAACAAACAAAAATTTGAACTGAAAAAACTTCAAATTACAACTGATATTTCAAAAACTACAAACTCTGGGGGTTTGGTGTTTTCTGCAGACCCAATATCCAAAGAAAACTCCATAAGCTATTTCCCAAATTTTTTGATCCAAAACAACTGATGTAAAATTTTTTTCTAGACCTCTTCAAAAGGCAAAAAATTTTTTAAAATTTCCCATTTCCCAAAGTGGGTGGTGTACCTTGGGGTCTTTTACCCGACTGAAGTTTCAAACTTAATCAAAAAGAATCTGTTGTTGATGCTCAAGACTAAAAGTCAAACAAATTCTAAAAAACGCTTTAAATTAAGTGCAAAAAAAATTTGGGGAAGATTTTGGGCAAAAAGATCCATAAAAACCTGGCGTGACTTCTTTTTTTGACTTCAAACATATTTTTGATGGGTGGCTAAAAAGAACCCAAAAAGCCGCAAAGATTGAAAGATTTGATTGTGGCAGACTTAAAAAAAAAAACACCCAAGATTAAAAAAGATCACTTTTGGACCAGTGGTGTAATTGGAAAAACCTCTACAACTTGTGGATAAGCTAGATTCATAGAAGAATTTAAAAAACATCGAAAAAAAAACAAAACTTTAGTTGGAAAAAAAGAAAGGGGTCCAGTCCCTGGAGAAGTAACTACACACGAAACCCTGTTGCTGTAAATGAACATTCTCTGTCAGGTTTCCCCAGTAAAAGTAGGCGGGAAACCGGGGTTCTGGTAACAGTAGGGGAATCCCTAAATTTGCAGAATCCCCAAAAAGAAAATGGTTGATCAAAAAAAGACAGAACTCCTGTATCTTGTTATGGATGGGGTGCTCAATCATTGACAAGATGCCAAAACCCCGTTAAAAAAAGATAACCTTGTCATCAAGTAAAATCAATCAAACTTTTATATTTTCTCTAGTAAAAATAATCCTTAGTATTATTCAAATTTTTTTTGTTCAGAAGCAGCAGTTTGTTTTTGATACTGGGCTACACATTCAGTGGGGGTGAAAAATTGTATCATTTTTAAACAAAAGGATTGAATTTGAAGAAAACTATGCAGATGACTCTAGCTGATGGTGCAAAACCACAGAAATACTGACAATTTTGTAGACATTGGTATTCAAGGAAAAGTCATTCCCCCGACTTAGTTTTAAAAAAATACTAAAGGAAACAGAACACTTCTAGGCATTGACTTTTTAACAGCTGCAGGGATCGTTTTGATCTCAAAAAAAAAACATTTATTTCACGGAAACACCCCACAAAAAATATAATTTTGTGAAAGCGCCTCCAAACATCAATGCTCTTCCATGTTAATACTGAACCACATCCGTAACCCGGGGAAAATGAAGGTACTCATCTTTCACTTAAACAACAGAAAGAAATAAATTATTTTGGGAAAAATATGAAGAATGCTTTCAACCAGGGGGGAAAACCTACCCATTTATTGAACATTGTATAAATACAAAAAATCATCTTCCCGTGGGTGCCACCGGGATGAACCTTCCAAGAAAGAAATATTAAAACAAAAATGATAGACCCCCGGGGAAAGGGATAATAGAAGAATGTGAATTCCGTATGCTTCTCCCGTGTATTATCCAAAAACCAAAAGGAACATTTTTCCTCTGTATTGATTACAGAAAGTTAAAAAATAACAGTTGCAGATACATATCCACCCCAGAATGGGTGATTTGCTACATCAAGCAAAACTCACCCTTTCATGTCTACATTAGATCCGGCAGGATATCCCCAATTAAAGTGCATGTTTAAGTCAAGACAAGACAGCATTTGTATGTCCGGCCTTACCCTTTCTTCACGGATGCCGGTTTGCAACCACCTGCCACGTTTTTAAAGACGTTTAACCATTTTTTAATGGTTTAAGACATTCTAGCATTACCTTATCTAGACGATATAATTGTTTTGTCGAAAAATTTTTTTAAAAAATGTTTGATCTTAAAGCTATTTTTTTAAAGACTCTTCTTTTCAAACTTAAAGCAAATAAGAAAAATCCTTTTTCCTCTTCGGTTAAATATTTGGATTTTGGATTACACAAAAGGTAGAAGTTGTCCCGAAAAAGTAGCCTCAAATGGATATTCCACCCCAAAAAAGTCAAAAACTCAACTTTTCCCGCAAACTTTTTTTTGCTTTTAAGATATATTCAAGATTTTTTCAAAAAATTTCCCGCCACTAAGTTATCTTAAAAGAAGAAAAATCCCCAAAGGGATGGGGTTTGACCAACAAAATGCATTTCAAACCCAAAACGTCTTACAACACCTCCTGTGTTAAAACAACAATGGTTCAAACAAATTATTTCCGGGCCAATTATGCCCTTGGAGCAGTTTTACTTCAAGGAGAAGGGTCTGAGGCGCCTATAGAATAAACTGTGGGGGCCCCTCCAGCAGACGCAAATATTCCACCACAGAGAGAGAAGCCCTTCTTTTTGGGATGGGCTTTGAAGAAATTTTTGGCTATTTGAAGGAACAGAAATAAAAGGGCTCCCCCACCAACCCAAATGGCCAAACCTCAAGTCTCCAACCCGGGCGACTTGCTAGATGGACCCGAAATCCCGCTTTTAACCTGAAAATACAGTTTTTACCTGGTAAACAAATTGTTTTCAGACATGTTATCCCCCCCGTTTCTCAAGAAGAAAACTTTTAAAACCAAAAAATCACGATAGCTGATATGCCAACCGGTTTGTAAAACTGGGGGCAGCTTTAAAATGATAATTTTAAAAAAACATCGACAGTTTTGAATCCCCCTGAAAACTGAAGAATATGCAAACTGGGCTGACGGGATTTTTGATGAATCAAGGTGTTTTATTCTTTATGTTCCATTATTCCCGAAACTCAGTTAGTCATTCCAACTGCTGAGCGGAATTGATAATGAAAAGGGATCATAATGATCCCCTGGCTGGGCATTATGGGGAAGATGGAACATTCCAGAAAATGCAAAACGATTTTTGGACAGGTATGAAAAAGTACATATCCCCTTATATTAAAAAATGTCCCGAATGTGCTTTTAAGGCTCAAACCAAAAAACCTGCTGGTTTGCTTAGAACTCCCGTCTACCACAGAATTTGGGGCATTGTTTTGATTTTTTGGGCCATTGCCTCAAACTGACTCAGGTAAACAATGGATATTTATTGTTGAGGATTTTTACAAATTTTGAGTTATTTGCCCTTTTTCAAGCCACGCCGCAATGTGCTACAACCCCATAGAAGAAGTTTTTTATCTCATGGCATACCCCAGGCAATTATCAGGAAAGGGAACACAGTTTGTCAGTGCTGTTCTACAACAGATTTGCTTTTTGTTAAAAAAAAAGTCAAAACTTAATCCAGTTTATTCACCACAGTCTAATCCGTAGAGAAAAAAAAAGGACCCTTAAACCCCGACTTGAATACTCGTGGGGGCATCATTCTTTGGGATTCCCAAAATTCCAGTCATTGTTTACCATGAATACAACTGTTGTGACACTACAGGTCACACTCCTGCTTATCTACTTTTGAGGAAAAGCAAACTGTAGGCGATGTGGTGCAAGATTTCAAAAAAATTTGTTCCTGATAATTTTTTGGGAGAAATAACACCTTTTTAAAACGATTTGCAACTATTACTGAAGACATAGAGAAAGAATAGAAACAAAACAAGACCAAAAAACAAAATGACAAAAAAACGCCCCTTCTATTATTCTCCTGGAGATAAAGTCTGGGTAACTTTACATCCCCTCAGTAAAGCAAAAAACAAGAAAACTTCAAGTTCAGCCAAAAGGGGGTTATATTTAATTTCACACAAAAAACACCCACCCTTTTGTTATAGCAAGTCTTAAATCCATCTGAACCCATAGCTACTTACCAAATTCTTTTAACACCTTTTTAAAAACATGGGACTTTTCCTTAAACTCCCCAAAAAGGCCGACCCCGAAAAGTTCCCCTACATCAATACAAAAATGCATGTTTAAGCCCATCAACTGCTTCACGCCATTTCCAGCAGAACCATTCATCCCTCAACAAAAGCTACTTTCAATAGCTAATTCGATTCTGGCTCCCGGCCCGGGAAAAGGGGGTCCATAGGGGGGTTAACCCCGTTTTTTGCCTTCCATATCAACAGTAAAGAGATTTTCAGCCCCCTAAAAAGCAATCTTCAGTGATGGGAAGTTTGAACTGTAAGGATGTTTAAAAGCCCGATCCCTTTCAATTTATGTCAACTGTTAGTTCTCTAGTTTGTATGTAAATGTGTTTGTTTTCTAATAAATGTGTTTTAATAACTAGTGGACTTAGTAAAAACCCCCTTTCCCGCTGTCCTTTATCATTTTGGCCCCCGCCATAAACTTTATATTTTAACCCCAATGTAGTTTGAATTAAAAGTTACTGATAACAAATCTTAAAATTTGTTTTTTTTCTTCAAGTGCTGTGCTTGAGATTGTTTTTTTTCCTTTTTTTACTAATTAGATACTCTTTTATTTTTTTTTAAAATTTATGATTTATAATATTACATCTTTTATAATATTGGGGAAAATTTTTTTTCAGTTTGCAGAGGGGGTAGAGGTGTTGGAACGAAATTCAATTTAAAAATAACAGGTACAAGTTGTTTTATAATTAAAAAAAGATTTAAATTAAGCCTGTCCTCGTAATGTTAAAGAATAGGGCCTGAATTCAGAACATTTTTTTAAATATAGTATACGTTTTATTTTTTTTCTAGCTTTTATCCTTTTGAGAGCAGCATGTTTTATCATACCTCATTTTTAAGGATCCATTTTTTCATTATAAAATGGGTTTTATTTTCTCCATACTGTAATGTAAAGTGCTATCCTTTTTTCATGTTAAATGAAAAAAATTAATTTTTTATGGAATATTTTGAAATTTTAAAAAAAACTATATTATAAACAAATATAGAATTACAATGCGAAAATTTTTTATTTAAGGGAATTTTTTTTATCTGAAAATGGGGTCTGCATTTTTTTTAGGTTCTCATACATTTGGGGGAAAAGCCCTTAGTGTATGTGTATAAAGTATGCAATAATTAAGGGTATGCAATGCATATAATTAGCATTTATTAATTTTAATGCATACTGTACAAAAGAAAAAGTTATTGTTGCCTTTTCATTACTTTGTTTGATATTCCAAATATTTATTGAGAATATAGCATTCATTTTGAATGGATGATGGCAATTATTCGATCGTTGTTCATTTAGCTTTCCCTGCTTAAGGGGACATGGTACGATTTACACAAAAAATTTTAATTTAAGGATTTTTAAAATTTTTTTGGTTGCCTCCTATGTATGTATACTATGTTAAACAGATTTTGTGCTCAAAATTTTATAAAAAAATAGCCATGTAATTTTTTAAGGAAAAAACTTAAAATTTTTGAAGTGATTTTTTAAAATGCTACTCCTCCTACAAAAATTTATGTACATGTATGAAATTTGATTTACAAGTATGTCAAACTATGTATAATATAAAAGCTGGTATGGGTTTTGCTTTAACGTGATTGGTATTCATACAATACTTCTTTTTATGAATGTTTATTGAAAATTCCTTAAAAATGTATAAATTCTGAGTTCAATTATTTTTAAAAAATAAATATTGTTTTGATTCAAAAATGCATACCAACTTTTGTTACATATACTATTAGCAATAGGTAAAAAAATTCAAAGCATTAGGTGCAATAGAAAAAAGCCTTAGTTTTTTTAAAATGAGACAAACTAGTTATTTTATCTTTCTGAGGTAAGTGAGTTTAAAAGTTTTGGATTTGCCATAGGGATGTGAAAAAAAACTTTACGTAAAAAGCTATTATAATTCTGCTTTTTTAAGTTTAGAGCTTTCAAATTTTGTGAGGTTATAGAAAAGTATATAAAGAAAAATTTAGGCTAAAAAAAATAAATTTGATTTTTTGACCGATTTTGGTCAATTGAATCTGCTTGTGTCCTCTTAAACTATGTAAGTTATGAAAAAATAATTTTATTAAACTTTGTATCCTACAGCTATATTTAACAGTTTATTGTACAAGAAAAAGTTATTGTTTGCCTTTTCATTACTTTGTTTGATATTCCAAATTTATGAAGGTTATTGAAAAGCTGTCTGGGGTTTCAATGACCGCCCGCACCTATGGTTGCGGTTTAACCCCGGGCCCCAAATTGGTGGATTTTCATGATGCAGAAAATTGACAGCTGCCATGTCTTATGATTATATGGCATGTAAAAGATCCCTGGAATGTCTGTTTTTGGGTTGGATGCTCTTGCAAAATTAAATCCTAGCACAGGTTCATTTGTCAGACGGGGCCTCCCCCTTTTGGGAGAAACTGAGTCAAAAATTTCCTGCAGTGATTGGTATCTGCCTATATGGTGCCATCTTAAAAGAGATACCAGCTTCTGGGAATGTCTAGGTCTGCAATTGTAAAACATCAGTCCAGGCCATTAGAAAAAAAAATTTTTTGAAAATATAGCATTCATTTTGAATGGAAGATGGCAAAATATTCAATTGTGGTCCATTTAGCTCTTTTCCCTGTTTAAACTATGTAAATTATACAAAATAAATTATATTAAATTATGTATCCTATGGTTATACTTAACAGTTTATTGTATAAACTGTTTAATACAGAAATAGGATTTTTAAATAAACAATGTCTTATAGGGTATTTTTTATAATGTAATTGTCTGATGCTATTTTAGCTTTTTCTAACTGATAAAATATTTATGTTATAGCATTAGATAAATTATCCTTGAGGATAGTCATAAAATTAATAAAATGTTATTTTGCAGCAACTAATTATTAATAATTTTATATAAATACTAGAAAGCAGTGAGATAATGTCTTGTGTAGTAGAAATTACACATTTTGTCATACAACATTTCTTTTTAGTCTACAAGTTTTGTGCTTTCATGATCTGAGTTGCATTTGATTTCATATTTGAATGCAGCAATTAATTGTGTATGTGTTTTCTCCCCTTTTTTTTTAAAAAATATAAATA
>BMAV01021074.1:0-12126 GCA_019973955.1 Trichonephila inaurata madagascariensis | reverse complement strand
TGTTATCGTCCATTTTGTTTTTCATTTCCCACCTTTGGGAATAGCATCTAAATATTTGCGCATGGTTTTCGTGAGCTTCCTCATTTCGGCTGATGTGGAACAGAAGCTGCATTATTCATTTCATTTCACCGTCGGAATCTGAATTAATGTTATTGTAGTAAAGCGTGGGTGTGCTTTGTACTACATTTTTACACTAACTCAGCATTTCGGAATATAGAGTAAGAAATTATAACAATTAATGTAGAGAGCGCCCCACGCTTTTATCCCAATGGCATTAATTTTCTCGTTAATCCTTTTATTCTATTAAGAATTTTTTTTTTCTTTTTAGTTCAATTCACTATAAAAGCGTGTTTTTAAAAAAATTTTTTTATCTGTAATTTTTATCAGCTGAATTTCACCCGGTGTAGTATAGTGATTTCCATAAGCAAGTCAATTTTCTAGTTTAAAATTACTTTTCTGGGTGTAATAATTTTTAAAAAGATTCCAAAACATAGCAATAGTTTTTTTAATTCGTTTTTTCCCCTCTAGTTTTTGTATGAATAGGATAATTGTAAGATACCTTTAATTATCCTGACTTTTTAAATGCTTGAATTCCTTACCTTGAATTTCAAATAAAACATTCTCAAGAAAGAAATTTTAATAATACGTCTTTACAAAATTTGGAAAAGCAGTTCGATACACAAATACCATATGACCCAAAAGTTCGTTAAAATTTGAAAATTCAAAGATTATCGGAATAATGTAGGAGAGAAGTAAAATTGCCACTCGTGCTTGAAATAACATGTGGTTTTATCAGGGCGTAGCTACCGTCGTATCAATGATACGGGTCCCCAACATGTGCAAGCTAAAAAATCGTAAAAATGTTAAGGGGCCCCAAAAGGAATTTTTAAAAAGGGCTCACTTAAGACTAGTTATGCCAATGGGTTTTATTGAAGCCAAAAAGTGCAAACATGGCCATCAGATGTGATAACAAAAGCGTAATGAGCATAACAAGTTTTTAGCAATAAACGATGTTCTTTATAACAAATATTCAAGAGGTTGGCCGTCATCCATCAACAACCCATAGTCGGGGACGATATTGAGAATAGCGCTGTACAGCATATCTGAGAGAAACATTGCAGCTAAAAATCGTAAAATGTTAGGGCCCCAAAGGATTTTAAAAGGGCTCACTTAAGACTAGTTATGCCAATGGGTTTTATTGAAGCCAAAAAAAGTGCAAACATGGCCATCAGATGTGATAACAAAAAGCAAATGAGCATAAGTTTTTTAGCAATAAACGATGTTCTTTTATAACAAATATTCAGAGGTTGGCCGTCATCCATCAACAACCCTTATAGTCGTGGGACGATATTGAGAATAGCGCTGTACAGCATATCTGGGGAGAAACATGTGCAAGCTAAAAAATCGTAAAATGTTAAGGGGCCCCAAAAAGGAATTTTTAAAAAGGGCTCACTTAAGACTAGTTATGCCAATGGGTTTTATTGAAGCCAAAAAAAAAGTGCAAACATGGCCATCAGATGTGATAACAAAAGCAATAATGAGCATAACAAGTTTTTTAGCAATAAACGATGTTCTTTATAACAAATATTCAAGAGGTTGGCCGTCATCCATCAACAACCCTTATAGTCGTGGGACGATATTGAGAATAGCGCTGTACAGCATATCTGGGAGAAACATGTGCAAGCTAAAAAATCGTAAATGTAAAGGGGCCCAAAAGGAATTTTTAAAAGGGCTCACTTAAGACTAGTATGCCAATGGGTTTTATTGAAGCCAAAAAAGTGCAAACATGGCCATCAGATGTGATAACAAAGCAATAATGAGCATAACAAGTTTTTTAGCAATAAACGATGTTCTTTATAACAAATATTCAACAGGTTGGCCGTCATCCATCAACAACCCTTATAGTCGTGGGACGATATTGAGAATAGCGCTGTACAGCATATCTGGGGAGAAATTGCCGTGAGATGTCTTTAGAATTCCTAATGAGGTCGGATGATCACGGTAAACTTGCAATTTCAGGTAACCCCAAAACTAATAATAGGGGACGTCTTAAGACTCTTTGAGGCCTAGGAAAAGAAACTGAGGGCCCTATGCAAAGTAGGCCCTATCTGATATCTTTAAAGTAGACAGTATACACAGCATGCATTGTCAACTACTCGTTCAAACAGTAATTTGAAACAAATAAATGTACAGACTCACAATCTCAAAAACTTAGGCATAAACCGGCTCGACCGATGGCTGCAATTTCAGCAAAAGAAGTTGAAAGATTGTTTATGATATTAGGCCAAGGCCTAGACATGAACGACGGTCACCACATAATAATATAGTTTTACCACTTTTGCCAGTCGACATACAGTTTGAAATTCCCTGTTTTTCTGAGACTATGTACGGGAATAATATTTGACCACATTAGAATTATCCGATTCAGGATCGTATTAAGACTGAATCGGAACGAAAAGCCCCCAAGGGCGAGGTCCGAGTTCAGTTGGCTCATACCTTAAGACGTCCTTGCTAAAAATCACTCGGATTGAGAACCCGAGTGACCAAGAGAGATGGAAGTGGCGGCAGCACGTGATCCTCACCAAACGTGGTGGGCAAGAGATCTTTCACACGTGCAGCAATATAGGGTGGAAGGCCATCCTGCATAAAAGTCGTACCTTCCAGCATGTGTATATCAGCCAGGCTCTTGGTATAATATGATTCTATAACGTACCGGTCTACCTCTCGCCCGTCACGCTGACAGAGGCAAATAAAACCATGAATTTTCTCGAAGAAAAGGGTCTGACCACGACTCATAGGGCGACCTGTTTCTGCACTTCTCTTTGCTTTCAATAAAACCCCATGTTATTTCAAACATATGTGACATTTTTTATCTCTTTACTTACATTATTCCGTGAATTAATGAATTTTCAAATATTGCCGAATTTTGGGCCACGTAGTTTTAAAAGGTGTGACAATTAAGTTCTCGGACTGCGTACGCATAATTGGTTTGTTGAGATAGATTATATAGTTGGCTTCGATCTTTCCGGTGCTGGTGGCACGTTATTCTATCTAGTTCAGTTTGTTTTATCCTTGTTTGTGAGAAAGACGTTGTTGTGTTGAAGTGCCGCGATCATGATAAACGGGAAAACCGACCTACGTAAAATTTGTAATTTCTTGTGAAATTTAAAAATAAAAAATTCAACTAATGTTTTGAATTTTAAAGGAGCGTTTGGAGATAGCTGCCTGTCACATAGTCAAATTTTTTTAATGGCACAAAATGATTTTCGGAATTTCGGGAGGTTGATAATGATGGACGTTCGATTGTAATATCAACAAGTGATGCTCATTGTTTTTCTGATATTAAGGCATCATCCTGATTGAATGGGTACCCCGAAGGCCAAACGGTAAAACAGAAATAATACATTGAGATCCTGATAAAGTTTAGAAAAGAGGAAGAAAAGGCAAGATCTGTAAACAACATGTGGATTTTTGCACCAAGACGACGCCTCGGTGCACGTTGTGCTCTCTGTAAAAAAGTTCTTGGCATACAAACGCGTTACTGTGCTCGAGCATCCACCGTACTCACCAGATCTCGCCCCATACGCGACTTCTATGTTTCTTAAAGTGAAAATTGTTTTGATGGGAACACATTTTCAGTCTGTAGGAGATGAAGGGAAAAGGGCACCAATTAAAATGGTGACACCTGAGCCGCAGCTCTTCTTGAACGGTGAAAATCGTATGCAGCTATGCATTGATAGGGGAAGAGGGGTATTTTGAAGAGGATTAAAAAGAAAAGAGGTATTGACATTGTTTTCAATAAAGCTAATTTGTTAGACTAATCCCATTATTTAATTGTCACAGTAGTATATGGCATTTCAATGGGGAAAGGTTTAACCTAAAAAATTTTTAATTATTTCTTTACAAAAACTTCTTTACAACTGATGAACAATAACTCAAAATAAGCATAAAAAGACTCAATTGAGAAGAAGGATTGTAATTTAAGTAAAGGTGGACTTGGAATATATAGATTATTCCCTTCAGTTATAAAATAAGCTTCAGAAAAATTGGTAATTAAGACTCAATGCAAGCAACTGAAACACAACTTATTTTTCAAAGAAATTTTATAATCGAATCATAAATATTTTCCCTTACTGAGCAATTTTTACTTAAAATTTAAATTTTTTCCCGATATTTTATTAAAGAAAATTTTAAATTTTGGGAAAAATTTTAAAGGGAAAAAAAAATAAAAAATTAAATATAATATTCGGGATTTTTTGGGAAAATAAAGAAACAGAAATGTACAAGTTTAATTTGGAGAGAAATAATTTTTTATGTATGTGAATCAGTAGCTTTTACGGGAAATTTTTTCGGGGGGAAGGCCCGGGGTTTTAAAGTTCACCATTTTTTTGTATCATGCCCCCTTTTGATTTTTATTTTTGAAAAAAAAACAGTAAAATTTCCAATATTGAACAAATAATTAGCACTAATTAATAAAATTAATCATTAAAACAAATACAAATTAAATTTTACGTCCCATTCCCCTTTTAGCATTATAATCAATCAAAAAAATCAAGGGCTTTGGGGAGGATTCGAATCCCAGGCCCCCTTTAAAGGTGCCCACTGGTATAAATTTGGTAACTAATAAAAAATAAAAAAAAGGATCCCTCATTTAAAATAATACTACCTGTGTTTTTTAGAAAATTTTTATTTCTCGCATCAAATCTAAAAAATTTCATTAAAATAAAAAATTTACCCAAAACACACAGCCCTTTGGGAAAAAAAAATAAACAGACTAACATAAAGAAACTGAAAAAAATTTTTTAAACAATTAATTATTTTAAATAATGCAAAAAACAGATGTTATTACAATGCAACAGAAAAAACAAATGTTTAATTTTTTAAAACCATATTCCATACAAAATTTGCTAAGGCTAACATTTTAAAAATAAGAATACTAAAAAAAATTTCCCAAGAATAATTATTTTAATTCAATTTTAAAAAAGAATAAAAAATATAATTCAAAAAATAGAGATGCTTTTATGTTTCCCAATGTATTTAAAAAACATAAACTAAAAAAACTTAAAATACAAAAATTTTTTTGGAAAAAAGGATAACATCACAAATAAATTTTTAATAAATAAATTTTTAAAATATTGCACAATCATTGTACTGTATCATATATAAATTTTATTTTAATTTTTAAACACACGTTTAAAACAATTTATATCTGAACATTTAAGATAACACAATTGATGACTAGATTGATAAAATTTAATATAAATTTGTTTTAATTACCAATTTTTTAAAATTTTAATTGATAAAAAGGGATATATACCCAAATTTTTCCACAAATTTTTTAAAAATTTAAAAATAAGATAGTAAAAATTTGCTTTTGGGAGATTTAAAAAAAAAAAATTCAAGAAATTTTATATAGTAAAGGGTTTTTAGGGAATTTGGGCATGAATTTATTTTGTCTGAATATGCTATTTAATTAAAATATGAAAATCATTTTTAAATAGAACCAATATGTTTTTGGGCCGGAAGCAAATTATTTCCCTTAATGACAAGGAGAGGGTGGGGATTTATGTAGAAACCATTTGAAAACCATTATTTTAAAACTTAAATTTCTCACAAAGTTAATTTTTTGATTGATTCTTTTTAATTTCAGATTTTAGTTCAGAAAGGTTATTTATTGTAAGAGAAATATTTTGAAAAAACATAGATAATTCTCTCCCCACCACACTTTTTAAAATGCATAAAGTACATATTCATTATGAGTAGAATCAAAGTTGCAAAGTTTAACATGATGGTTTTTCCCAGATACTTACCCAAAAAAAAGAAAAAGGAGTTACATTTTTTTGAAAAATATTCCTGCAAAAGTATTTATTCTAAAAAATGTTTTTTATTTAGCTTCCAATATTTAAAAAAATATTCGATGACATTTATCAACACTGATAAAATTTTTATAATACATTAGTACAACATTAATAATTGAGCAAACAGAAAAAAGCATTTTATTAAGACCAAATTTTTATATATATTCACCAATGGATAAAAAATGAAAAAGTACAAATTTTACAAATAAAAATTAGAAATATAATTTGTTCTTTCAATAATTTCATTAAATTAGTAAATGGTAAAATATTTATACATGTATAATACTGTTAAAATATCTCAGTACCCTTTTATAAATAATCAAGCACTGGAAAAAAATTTAAATAAATAAAAAACAATGGGGTTTAGGATGACCTCTTTGGGATGCTAACACAAAAAGTTTAGGGTATAAGTAAAAAAAGACTGAAAAAATCACACTAAACCCAAATCTCATTGGTCCAATATCCTAAGATTTTTTTGCTAACAACATATGTCTATATTTTTTTTATCAGATAAACATTAAGGGTTAAAATTTCTTTAAAAATGAAAATATTTTTATTGTACTTTTTCATTCATATAATTTTAGGGAAAATTGGCCGTTTTTCAAAAAGCTAGTTACCATTTGTTTATGCCATAGTATCAAAATATAAAATTCCAAGATATATGAAGATATTATGCTATTCCAATCTCAATATTTATTCAAATTTTAAAAACCCATTTTTTCAAAGAATTTTTAAAGTATTTCGGTTTTTAGTTTATACATATATTCCAATTTACTACCCAAATGCAAATCTAACTTTTTTTAGAAATTGGTCAATTAAGTATAAAAAATTACATTCTAATTTTTCTAGAGTTTCCATTTTGGCAGAACTTTTATATATATATATATATATATATATATATATATATATATATATATATTAACATTAAGGGAATTTTAAAAAGATTTTAAATGGTTTAGAATATTAAAAATATCATTTTTTTTTAAAAAGTTTACACATTGTTCAGAGTTAAAATTTAAAACAAAACCCACTAACAACATGTAAAAACAAAATCAAATTAAAATAAGGACTTTTACAGACTGCAAACAACTGTAAAATACAAAAAATCACATACCAAAATAAAAGCTTATGTTAAGGGTTGTGGTTAAATCAAGAAATTTAAAAAACACAAATACTATGAAAGATAATACAGTAGATGCTATTTTACCCAAACAAAATGTTTACAAAGTGAATTTTTTTATTTGAAATTACTTTTTAAATTTAAAAAACATAAATAACTTTTTTAAATTTTTAAACAAATTATATAGTGAACAAAAAAATTTTTAAAAAAATTAAATATGATAAAAAAATTTATAAAAATTTTAAAAAAACGGGCGGACCCCTTTACGAACCCCCCATTTAAAGAATTTTATCTTTTTCCTTATTAAAAAATTTAAAGGGAAAAAAACCCCTATTTAAAAAGAATAATAAACCCCAAAATTTAAAAAATTACTTTTAACAGCGAAAATTTTTTTTTTTTAGTTAGGATTAAAAAAATTTAATTTTTTTTAAATCACATATCCTTTTTTTCCAGAACAGAAAACTTTTTTTTGTTTAAACACAAAATTTTTATGGGAAAAAGGGTATACCGTTATTACACCCTTACAAGGGGCAATGAGTCACCGGGGGGGGTTTTTAAAGGGGAAAAAAATTCCTTTTTTTATCCCCATCTAACCCCCCAATGCAGGGGGTATTTAAAAAATTTTACCATTAGCTCTTTTTTATGAGATACGAGGTTTATTATATTTCAGTTTTGCAGAGAAAATTTTATTTTTGGAAAATTTGGAAGGCCCTGGGAGATTGTTGGGAAAATAAGCGAAAATTTGATGCAGAAAAAAGATTTAAAACTCATGTCAAAACTGTTACATTTCTAATGCTTTATATTGTTTGGAAACAGTGGAAACATATTTCTCATACAGCAGAATGTAAATGATGCAATATTTTCTTCTCTGTACAAAGTCAAAAAAGAACTCTTTCGCGTCAGGAATCAAAAAGATTGTCAGTATTTTAAAATTTCCAATTAACTGGTGGGATATTATAGTATTTTTAGCTGCGGTATTAAAATTATGTAATTTCTAACTATGGATATTTTTTTGTATAGTTGCTTATTATAGACTTTCCAAAATGTAAGTGCAAAAAATTTGTATTTTTTTGGACCCCAATATTGCAAATAACCTTGAATTAGAGAATAAAATGTTCAATCTGGATGAATTCGTCAATTTAGGGTCTGACTGTATAAACATCAATGTCTGAAAAACTGGTAGAATAAATATACTACAGAAAATACTCATACTGAAAATTTACTCATAAGAAAGAGTATCTCTTCACACACACACACAATTCTAATTTTATAATTTTCCATTAAATTAACCTTGTGGTATTAGTTCCTCAAAGAAAGCAACAAAAAAAGGAGGTAGAAAATTACGTTAAAACAAATAGAGTAATTGTTTAAACTTCACACAATGACTTAATTTTTAAAAATAATTTTGATTTTTAAAATTGTGTATGCTGATAAGGAATTATATTATCTATATGTTGATTAAATATATAAGACAAAAAGCTGATAATTTGAATGATTTTTAAAAATTAAAAAAAAAATTTATGAAATTAGAACTGTAATATTAAAAAAAGTACTTAATAAAACAAAATTCACATTAAATTTTTATGAAACATTGAATATAATAAAAAAAACAATGTTTTTTTATTTCTATCAAAAATTGATACATATTTTCCCACTAGTTCTACAAAAGAAAAAAAATCTCAGATTACAAAGTAAATAAATATAAATAACAATAAATTTAAGTTTATTTTTTTGTATATAATGGAAACAAAAAACAGATTTTAAAAAAATAGGAAATTTTCTTCCATTAATAATAAAACGAGAAAACTTTCTAGCTTTATAGGAAGCTATACAAATCTTTTGAAGGGCTAATAAAAACTAATACATTTATATATAGCAAATTATTTATTATTATTAAATTACCTTTTTTAAAGACAAATTATCAGATAAAAAATGTTTTTTCAATTATTTTGAGTATTTTTAATAAGTACAACCATTCAAAATATAGGTAATTAACCATGCATATAACTATAGAATACATACAACTACATTTGAAATTGTATCTATTTAAGACAAATATATAAACCTATATTGTTCCTCTAAAACTATTCATAATAAATACAAAATTATAAATATAAAATAAATTATTTTTATAGTAAATTCTAAGGTTAAAAGTAAAACGGACCACAACGAATAGCATCTACTACACAGAAGTCCAGCCCTTCAAAAGCACAGCCCTTTGTACATAAAACATGATTCAAAAGTGTCTTATTAAAAAAGTAAGTATACAAATATAATAGCACAATGGTAATTATGATGATGCAAAGCTATATTTTTACACTACTTACAAAGTCAAAACATTACACATACAAAACATAAATACTTCATTGTCAAAGGCAACTGTTTCTCAAACTTCGAAAATAGCTAAGTAATAAATAAGTAGTATTAAAATAATATACTTTTTAAAACACATTTTAAAAAATTAAAAACTTACTTTAAAGGTGTATCATATTAAAGCATGTTTTAAAAAGTCGAGTTAAGAAATTTTCGACCATAAAAACGGCTTTTACAAAATTTCTTTTAAATACTAATATTAGAAGCAAAAAAAGAAGAAAAAAAAATAACAAAATAAATACTGTTTCAAAAAAAAAAATAAACTGTTAAAGATTATTTCCCTCTAAAAATGTTATAAGTTTTAGAGGTTAAATAATGCATATCCGAGTAGTAATACATTCACAAATGCCTAAGCTGTGTTCTCTGATGTTACATCATAACAAAATGTGCTGCTTCTAGAAATAATAATATTATGATTAAGATTCTGCATTTTGTAAATGGAATATATCTCCATTTCTTTTTCATGTTGGTTTCCCATTTCTCAAACTTGATATCTGCAGTTAATTTTGCAGTAAATGATATTCAAGTTTTTTTTTCAGTAATAAAATTGGCTTACTTGTTTTGAAATTCATTAATCTGGAGCTATTTTGTAACAATATGGATTATTTTTATTAATTTATAATACTTAAAATAAAACTAATTTTTTTTATTAGATAAAAAAATAAATAAATAAATAAAACTGTAATATTCAAGCACTTTTTATGGGGAAAAAGCTACCAAGAACTATTTATTGTGTTTGTTTTTTCACTTCTTAAAAGTTAAGAAATGTAGAACTACATGCTAATAATGAAAATTTCTAAAAATTTTCTGGTAATGAAATAAAATAACTGAGTTTTAAAGCATATATATTTCATTTGGATTCATTTAAAAATATTTTAAATGATAGTATAATGAAAAATAGTTTTTGAATAAACAGTTCAAAACAAGTGCATATGAGAGAAACAGTTCTTCATAAAAAGGCCTCATAAAACATGCTGCAAAATAATCAGACTAGTATATACAATGGATATAAAAAAATGGCATTCCATTTTTCTTTTAAAAAATGTATTTGATCACAATATTACATTTGATAAAAACCACATGAAAAAAAGAGCAAATGAATGCTACAACACCCCATCAGACCAAGCCTCAATACGCCTACTGGAACCAACCATTGATGTTTCTCTGCAAGGTTCTAATTCTTCAGCAAGTGCCCAATTTATTTTCCCTAAGAAAAGATTTACAATTAACAAAGTTGCTAACTGTCAAAATATCCGTAAAAATAAATGAAAAATAAGAATTTATAAATATTTTTATCAACCTTCAAGTACAATTAACAGTGCCAATTTAAGCTCATTTCAGGCCCTGGGTGCAGATCTACAGATCCTCTTAGCGCTGCCGGATCAAAACTTATAACCAGAAAATCTAGTTAAATTCAGCTTATCCAGGGTCTTTTGGGCCCTGGCCCCTTGTCCTGAGCACCCAATGGATAAACTGGCACTGACAATTAGAAAATTAATTTGCAATAAAATGTATCAAAAAATTCAGATTTACCAGTAATCTAATTAATCAATTGCCATCCAAGGTTTTTATTTTTGTTTATTTATTTTGTGTGTGCATGTTCAGGTTTTATAAGAAATATTTAATTTTTACAATGATACTTGTTGAAGCAGATAGTACAGAGAGTAAAATTACATTTTTTGTAATAAGTTAAAAGGTGATTTTTTAGCAAGAAATCCTGGCATCATCTTTGGTTAGACTGTTTTTGCACAGAAAATGTCCCTTTTCTTGTCAAGTCATACCCTTCTGAACATGTACAGAATGGAGGAAAGAAAACCAATTAGTCTTCTTTTAAAATACTTAGTCCAATTCAAGCTTGAAGTAGGTTATAGCAATATCACAACTAAAATCTTTCAAAGCTATTGATTTTTTTTCACACATTGAATTTCTATACAATAGAAAATATTTATAATTGCCATGTCAATAATCCTGGTAAATAGTACCATTTTTTGCCTTGGATGGAATGCAATGTTTCTCCAAAAGCTAGTCATGGTGTGATCCACTTACTCCATACATTCCTCATAGTTATGAATCAGTCAAAATAAAGAAATTAGCATATGTGTTTTTTCCCCTCACCATTCAGTTGTGCAATTGCAGCCAGTGGCTCTAACTTTTCAAAATTTGTCTGTATGAGGTTCATATTACTGATTCGTGAAGATTCATGAAATATTCTATGTACTATTCAGCAATCTATTTATATACCATTTTCCAACAGTGATCCATAGAATATTTCAAGTGGTTGACAAGGTGAAAAAATGAATATTTTAAAGGTCTATAAAATATTAATACAATAATTTAATGATAATAGTACAATAATGTCACGGAAAAGTTCAGAAATTTGTAGTTAGAGAATACTTGTATTTTCATTTATCTACTTAAATTAATAAAGAAAAAATTTCTGACTACAGAAAATTCTTGGAAGAAATCCTAAAATGTAAGTCATTTTTGCTTCATCTTGCCTAGTAAAATGTGGCTTAGCTTCGAACAAAAATTCATAATGCTGTCAATATAACAAAAATAAATTATCTTCATCTGATTCTTGCAAAATTTAACCAGATATTTATATGAAAATATCAAATCAGACAAGAGTATTGTTAGTCAGTAGCAGTAGCGCACATAGGAATTTTTTAAAGGGGGGTCCGGGGTCGAAAGTTCACCATTCTTGTATCATGCTCCTTTGATTTTGCATTTTTGAACAAAAAACAGTAAAAAAATATATTGAAAAAAATTTAAATT
>BMAV01021072.1:0-29708 GCA_019973955.1 Trichonephila inaurata madagascariensis | reverse complement strand
AAAACCCCTTTTGCAGCACTAACCCTAAGCAGATGTCTCTTCAGGGGACACCGAAGAGAGGTATCCAGCCGATTGACAGGAGCGGGCTCACCCTGCCACCCGTCTACAGTGAAGCGTGGGCCAGGAACGCAGAGGTATCCTAGGCCACTAACCTCCTCCATACTGGAGAAGCGTGGGCAAAGGGAACGCAAAGGATCCCCAGAACACCATTTTCCCCCTTACGGGACGCCGCACACGGCAAACATGCGGGTTGAGAAAACAACGGTGTTAATCGAAAATAAATAAAGCAACATAATCAAAATTTAAAGAAATATACGAAAAGGAACTAAACTAACACAATAGAAATGTAAACCATAATATGTTAGTAATAAAAAGAGTTTTTTCAATAGAAAAACAAATTTTTGAACATAGTTCATTGTGTAAAATTTGTCTGTGGTCTAGACGGGAAAGGAAGAAAAGGGAAATTTGAATGGCAAGAAGAAGGGCCGAAAATAGAGAAAGATCACTAGGGTACCTGGGTTCGTGAAGCCATGTTTACCAAAGACAGTAAACCCTTAGGAAGAGAAAAAGATCACTAGGTCACCTCGGGAGCGTGAAACCCGTACTCACCTAAAGAAGGTGAGCCCCCTGAGGGGGCTTTTCCTTGGTATCAATACGTAAATGTGTATTTAAGTTACATTTTACAGAGAAAGAATTGTTGCATATTTCACAAATATGTGGCTTTTCCTTCAAATGCATACGGAAATGTGAAATTTAATGGCTTCTTTGACAGAAAGCTTGGATGCATATTTCACAAACATAAGGCTTTTCCTTGTTATGAATACGTAAATGTTTATTTAAATCACCACTTCGTGAGAAAGCCTTGTTGCAAATTTCACAAACATGAGGCCTTTCCTTGGTATGAACACATAAATGTTTCTTTAAGGGGGTCACTTCACGAAAATCGACGCTAAAATCGATTTTTCAATTTCGATTGAAAAATAAACTGCCACTCTTTCTCTTTCTGATACAGTTTGAATTTTTGTTCTAGCTGAAATTTTTTCAAGTTGTTTACGTCTGTCAAATCTCAAAACAGCCGATTGCCACGCCCCTTTCAAATCAAAACAAAAGACACATGCTACTTTTCAGCCTTGTCAAATAACTTAAATTGATTAAAAGTATTTATTTTGATCGGCAAATCAACTGGGAAAGAAGTGAAGTGAATAATTGTAGCTGTTTGCTTACTTCTTGGTAACTCACGTGCTGCTTTTTTTCGTTGAATATAACGAATTTTTTTCAGTTTTCATCAGATATAAATTCACAATATCTGATTAATATGCCTCGGTTTTCCAACAAAACCTTTAAAAAAAGAAAATTTGCAGCAAATTCTAAAGATTCTTCAACTTCTGAGGATTTGAATAAAGGAGAAAACAACCTGCCAGTACGTATATTAAGAATTCATCATCAAAATCAAAATTAGGTAAGTTTAATGATGAATATGTTTCCTTTTTAAATTCATCTGAAAACTTTTGTGAAATAATTGACATTCCGCTGTTTTCTAGTGTATTGAAACAACATGTATTATGTATAAATTGCAAAAAACAAAGTATTGACATTAAGTTTAGTCGACAAATTCAGGATTTGGCTACAGAGTTGATAATATGTTGTGACTTTTGTGGTCTTATTCAACCACTTCTCAATACCAGGTTTACTAACACTGTGGTTAATAAAAAAGATACAAAAGTGTATGAAGTGAACACTAGACTTGCATATGCTATGAGGTCAGTTGGAAAAGGGGAAGCAGCTGCGAAAGTATTTTGTGGAGTTATGAATTTGCCACCTCCACCAAAGCGGTTTTATGAGTCTTTGCATGCATTAAATAATGCGACAGAAAAAGTAGCAAAAGTGTCTATGGCTTTAGCTGCTGCCGAAACACTATCATTTAATAATGGTAACCCAAATGTACCTGTGGCTATAGATGGTACCTGGCAAAAAAGGGGCCATACTTCTCTCAATGGTGTGGTTACGGCAGTTAGTGTGGACACTGGGAAAGAGTAGTTGATGCCGAAATATTATCGAGGAAATGCTCATGTCACTTTAACGGCAACGTACATAGTGATGAGTGAGTGAGTGAGTGAATGTGGGGTTTTCTGGCGCAAGAGCCAATTCTGGCTATACTGCGCCAAACATTTGTTATAAGAAATTTAAAATATTTTATAAAATATTTAAATATAATGATAATACAGTTTTAAAAAGTTAAAATTCCAATCACATTAAACCGTTTTCAAATAAATAAAGAAAATTTGGTGGGGATTTGCCCACCAAGTCAGACCATATATTAAATTAAAAACAATTGAAAAATAAGAATGGAACATGTTAGTTTAAAACAAAGTCAGGCAATACATGTTAAAAAAATATATATATATTTAGCTTTTATTTGTCCTGAATCGGGTTGGTGTTAACTTGCGTATATATGCTTGAGGATCGTTTAAAACATTTTTTGACATCTTGAATTTATCCAGAGGATCTGGCTCAAGTTTTTCCTCTACGTCATATACAAGCATGTCTTCTTCATCAGTAGTATATTCTTGAGGTGCTGGCTTTCTGGGTTTATGTGGAGTCATTTTTATTTCTATTTCTGGTTTTTGTATTTTTGGGCGTTTTCTTCTATTTCTTGAATTTCGTTGGGATGTGTTATGTTTCTTATTGGATGTAGTAGCTGTAGACTCTGATATGGAAACTGATGATTGAACATCAGTTGATAGAGTGGCAAATTTATTAGAAGTTGTAAGAACTGGGGGTATTTCAGTTGATAACGATGAAACGGAAGTATTTAGGCTATTGCTAGGGGAAGTAGTAGTAGTAGTAATGGGTATTGGTAACAAAGACTCGCTTTGAGTTGTTGGTAGTATTGCAGATGTGGAAGGAATTAGATGTGCTTGAGTGGATGAAGATGACGTAGAAACTGTAGATATTGAAGCCGAGGTACTTGGTATAGTATTTTCAGAAGATACGGGTTTGAGACATACTAAAGGTGGGCAGATTATGTTTGTAATATTTGGATCAGTTTGTGTACATGTGTGTGTGGTTATTGCTGTAGGTTTTGTAACTTGAGCATATGTTTGGGATAGTTGAGGCACTATTAATTTGCGTGCTTCTGGGTAAGAAATATTTTTATTTGTTTTATTTCCTGAATTTGTTTTTCTAACTTCCATTTTGGGCATAATTTTGAATCTCATGAATGGGATTCTGAGCAATTGATATATTTGGGCTCTAGAGTACAATCCGTGGAAAGGATGTCCAACGGTTGCACATCTAAAAGCATGTTAATCGACCGCGGCAGGAAGTTTGGGAGTGACAGAACCTCTGGCACTTAAAACAGCCAGAGGGGTTTGGTATATAGGGACGGATTTTACAATTCAGATATCCAGCTTTTATTGTGTTTGGTAGTTTGGGCTATTAAATGTTAAAATTAAATGCTTTGTGGGAATAATTGTAGAGTCTTTTTTTATTGTGATTCTCCTGACTTGAGTAACACCCTGATCAGAGAAGCCTTCAAGTATTTCTAATTCAGGAGTGCCCATCAAGTCAGGTTCTGAAATAACACCTCGGCAAGAGTTTAGAGATTTGTGCGGAGTTACATTTAATGACGAGTTTAAAAGGTTTTAGCGAGAAGAAAAGACTTTGTTTGGACAGCGGAATTCGTTTCAATAAGTAGATCCCCCGGCGCAATCGTTTAACCGATTTCGGTTCACCACCTATTCCGATTAGGGCTTTATGGATAGCAAATGGCGAATTTTTGACATTTCATTGTTAGGTAAAGAAATAATTAAAAATCTGGTATGTTGTGAAACTGTATCAATGTTAAGATTGGGTAATACAGAGGCCTTTACCCGGCACAGCAGCTTTGGATCTATAATAACGCGTATACCACTTCGTCCTGGCGTGCCTCCACCCACCACGGAGTCCAACAAGGGAGGCAGTGTGCCGGTCCAACTGGCCAAAACCAGGCACGGCGCTACCTGGAGTAAACCAGAAGATAGTGATACAGTCAGGGTGAGGATCCCACAGGTAAACCCGACACCCCTTATCTGCAGCACTAACCCTACAGCAGTGTCTCTTCGGGGACACCGAAGAAGGCTACACAGCCGATTGACAGGAGCGGGCTCACTCCTGCCACCGTCTACAGTGAAGCGTGGGCCAAAGGGAACGCAGAGGTATCCCTAGGCCACTAACCTCCTCCATACTGGAGAAGCGTGGGCAAAGGAACGCAAAGGATCCCCAGAACACCATTTTCCCCTTTCGGGACGCCGCACACGGCAAACATGCGAGTCGGAAAACCAACGTTGTTAGTCGAAAACAAATAAAGTAACATAATCAAAGTAGTAAAATAAATATACGAAAAAGAAACTAAATTAACGCAATAGAAAATCTAAACCATAATATGTTAGTAGTAAAACGTATGTTTTTCACTAGAAAAAACAAAATTTGAACTAGGTTCATTTTTTTTGTATAGGTCTGTGGTCTAGACGGGAAAAGAAGAAAAGGGAAATTTGAATGGCAAGAAGTAGGGCCGAAAATGGAGAAAGATCACTAGGGTACCCTGGGTTCGTGAAGCCCATGTTTACCAAAGACAGTAAACCCCTTAGGAAGAGAAAAAGATCACTAGGGCACCTCGGGAGTGTGAAACCCGTACTCACCTAAAGAAGGTGAGCCCCCTGAGGGGACGTACATAGTGATGAGTGTTCGGCAAATTACTTCGGAAATAGTAGGGGAATGGAAGTTGAAGGTGCACTTCGTATCTTCCATCGTTCAGAGATACTACACAATTTGCGATATACGCAATATTTGGGTGATGGGGATTCTAAAGCATACAAAGCAGTTTTAGAATCTAAACCTTATAAAGATGTCAAAATTGAAAAATTAGAATGTGTTGGTCATGTTGAGAAAGGATGGGTGCACGACTCAGGGCATTAAAATTAAAAATTTAAAAAGGCAAAAGAGCTCGAGGACAAAAATCTCTAGGAGGCCGTAATAGATTGACTGATGCGAAATAGACAAATTGCAGAGATATTATGGTTTAGCTATTCGAAACAACTCGGAAATTGTCAGCAATGAAACAAGCTATTTGGGCTATATTTTTCATAAAATCTCAACAGATTTGAATCCACAACATGGTTTGTGCCCCTTGGGAGATGATTCGTGGTGTGGATATAATAGGTCTAAACTGAAAGGTGATACATATAAACATAAACACAATTTACCTATTGCAATTATGCATTGCATAAAAAAGTATTTAAAGATATTTCAAGCCCTGAACTTCTGTCTAGATGCTTGCACGGTAAGACACAAAATTGTAATGAAAGCTTAAATAGTGTTATATGGTCTATAATTCCAAAAACTGTTTTTGTACAATTGGGAACTTTAAAAACCGAAGTATATGAAGCTATATCTATATATAATCAAGGATTAATTACCAAATTAAAACTGTTAGATTTATTAAATATTCAACCTGGGTTTTATACATGTCGAGCATTGCAAGAAGCAGATCACACACGTATAAGGAAAGCGGAAAAGGCAATTTCACAAAGAACCAAGAAGCTAGAATTAAAACAGACAGTTAAAATGTAGACAAGAAGATGATCTTGCAGATGATCCCAGAAATACAAGTTATGTTTCTGGTATGTATAAGTTAATTGTATGATGTTTTTACTTTAAATTTTTATTTCTCAAAAGTGTAAATTTCAACACAAAAGGATCATTTTTGAAAAAACTACTTATTTAATAGCTTTGAAATTTTGCACATATATTAATATTATACAAATAAGTGTTTTAATGGGAGATTTTGTCAAAAACATTATTCAATAAAAAGTTATGGATAAAAATGTACAAGAATTTTCAGCGTTTTAAAATTTTTAACGTGTTACTCGACATATGAATTTTTTTAAAAAAAACTAATCAAAAATTTAAAAAAAGCTCTCATTAAAATAAAGAAAACAGTGCAATAAATGTACAAAAAAAAATTCATGACTGTACAACTGGTCAATTTTTCAAAAATGTTCCTTACACATGGTCATTTTTAACATTACGGAAATAGGCAAAATGCTGCGTGAAGTGACCCCCTTAAGGAACTACTTTCTGAAAAAGATTTGCTGCATATTTCTCATACATAGGGCTTTTCCTTCGCATGCGTTGGGAAATCTGAATTTAAATGGCCTTTTTCAGAGAAATCTTTTTTGCTTATTTCACAAACATAGGGATTTTCCTTGGTAAGAATACGTAAATGTCTTTTTAAATTACCTTTTACAGAAAAAGCCTTGTTGCATTATGAACAAACATAAGGGTTTTCCTTAGTATGAATACGTAAATGTGTTTTTAAATTACCTTTTACATAGAAAGCCTTGTTGCATATTTGACAAACATAAGGGTTTTCCTTGGAATGAATACGTAAATGTTTATTTAAATCGTCACCGGGAGAAAGCTTTGATGCATATTTCACAAACATAGGCTTTTCCTTGGTACGAATACGTAAATGTTTCTCTAAGGAACATCTTTCGGTGAGTGAGTGAGTGATTGTGGTGTTTTTTGGCACAAGAGCCGATTTCGGCTATACTGCGCCAAACATTTGTTTTAAACGACATAAAATTTTTTAAAAAATCAGTTAAAATTTTAAAATGACATGCAAAAAGGTATATCTAAAGCAAATGGTCATAAAGATTAGTTTAAAATTAGTTTAAAAATTTTTATATTATAAAAAGCTTGAAAGTTAATTTACAGAAAGTTTTGTAAAATTTAAAAGTTAATAAATTTTGGTGAGGATTTCCCACCAGTTTTGATAATGTATAGTCCCTAACAAAGTACTTTAAAAAACTATTACTTCTTGCCGTTTCTAACACGGCGAGTTACGTGTTGAATACTCTTCACGTTTCAAGCCTCATCTTTCCAATACTCTTCGGACAAGTAGTATCGATCCTTTTTCGGGTACTGCCATTCTTCGGGATTCTATTTCTTCTCCCATGTCGTATACGATCATGTCTTCCTCATCCGTTAAATATTCCACATGCGACGATTTTTTAGGTCTATGTGGAACCATCTTAATTTCTATTTTTTCCTCATTCATTTTTTTTAGTAATTCTTTCTTTCTTTTCCTTGCACGAGCTTTAGTATTTTTTTTTAAATCAGGTATTGTAGAATATTCAGAGGGGGGTTGAATACCGGAACCGGATGAGGAAGTGGACATAGTTGATGAGGCTTTAATAGGGGTAAACATATTATTTGTGGTGGAAAAATGCGTCAAATACAGGAATAGGTGGTTGAGGTTTAGAGACATTACATTCTGTTGAAGGGTGGATGGCAAAAGTTCTGCTTGGGTGAAGATGATGTGGATATAACAGGAGTGGTTATTGATATATTTGTTTTGGGGATTGGTTTTAGTGGTGAAGTAACTTCAAAGGTGTACATTTACTTTCGTTATATCTTCATCTGTTTGAGGGGAAATTGTTTCTAACAGAGGATTTGGCAGCTTGAGCGTAAGTTTGAGAAGGTTGAGGGGCTATTAATTTTCGGGCTTCTGCATATGAAATATTTCTATTTGTTTTAATTGCTTGGATTTCTTTTTCTGTTTTCCATTTTGAGCATAATTTTGAGGGCTGATGAATGGGACTGGGAGCAATTAAGCATTTTGGTTCCAGAGTACAATCCGTGGAGGAATGTCCCAACGGATGCACATCTGGAACATGTTAATTGACCGCGGCAGGAAGTTGAGGTGTCGAACCTCTGGCACTTAAAACAACGCAGAGGTTCGGTATGTAGGACGAATCTTACAGTTTAAGTAAACACCGCTTTATTGTGAGCTGAGTTTGGGCTATTAAATGTTAGTATTAAATGTTTTGGCGAATTCTTGTATTATCTTTTTTGTAATGCAAATTCTTTAAAGGCCTGAATCACACCCTGATCAGAAAGACATGGGATTTCCGTTTTGGAGTGCTCAACAAGTCAGGAGTTCAGAAATGACACCTCAGGAAGTATTAAGTGAGGACTTATTGTTACAGGAAGATGCGAAAAAGATTTGGCTAAATAAAAAGACTTCGTTTTTGGAAGCGAAGCTTGTTTCAATTAATAAATCACCGGATCTTAAACGTTTTGCGGCAGGTTCGCCACCTGTTCCATTAGTGCTTTGTAGGGCAGCAATGGCGATTTTGGCGCATATCATTGTTTGGTAAAATTAAAATCGTGAATTTTAGCAGTTTCATCGGCGTTAGGTTTGTTGGGTAATACAAGGCCTTTGCGGGCACAGTAATTATTGGATCCATAACAACTTGCTGATACCATGTCCTGGCGTGCCTCCACCCACCACGGGAACATCTTTCGGAGAAAGCCTTGTTCCATATTTGGCAAACATAGAGGCTTTTACTTGGTATGAACACGTAAAGTGTATTTAAATCACCACTTCCCTAGCAGAAAGCCTTTTGCATATTTCTACAATCGGCTTTTCCTTAGTATAAACACGTAAATGTGTTTTTGAATTACCTTTTACAGAGATAGCCTTGTTGCATATTTGACAAACATGAGGCTTTACCTTGGTATGAATACGTAAATGTGTATTTAAATCACCACTTCGTGAGAAAGTGTCTTTGCATATTTCACAAATGTGAGGCTTTTCCTTATATGAACTTACGTAAATGTGTTTTGATACAGCACCATACAGAGAAAGCCTTGTACCATATTTGACAAACATGAGGCTTTTCTTTGGTATGAACAAGTAAATGTGTATTTAAATCACACTTCGTGAGAAAGCCTTTTTGCATATTTTACAAACATAAGGCTTTTCCTTGGTATGAATACGTAAATGTGTATTTAAGTACCTTTCACAGAGAAAGCCTTGTTGCATATTTCACAAACATGAGGCTTTTCCTTTGTGTATGAATACGTGAATGTGTATTTAAGTTACATTTTGCAGAGAAAACCTTGTTGTATATTTCACAAACATGTGGCTTTTTCTTCAAATGCATACGGAAATGTGAATTAAAATGGCTTCTTTACAGAAAGCTTGGATGCATATTTCACAAACATAAGGCTTCTCCTTAGTATGAATACGTAAATTTTTATTTAAATCACCTTTCGTGAAAAAGCCTTGTTGCAAATTTCACAAACATGAGGCCTTTCCTTGGTATGAACACATAAATGTTTCTTTAAGGAACTACTTTCTGAAAAAGCCTTGCTGCATATTTCACAAACATAGGGATTTCCCTTGGTACGAATACCTAAATGTCTTTTTAAATTACATGCAACAGAAAGAGCCTTGTTGCATATTTCACAAACATGAGGCTTTTCCTTGGTATGAATACGTAAATTTCTTTTTAATTCATCTGTGTGACTGAAAGCCTTTTTGCATATTTCACAAATATGAGGCTTTTCCTTGGTATGAATACGTTAAATGTTTATTTAAATCACCACTTCGTGAGAAATCCTTTTTGCATAATTCACACATATGAGGCCTTTCCTTGGTATGAACACGTTAATGTGTTTTTAAATTACCTTTTACATAGAAAACCTTGTTGCATATTTGACAAAACATAAGGCTTTTCCTTGAAGGTATAATTAAAATATATGTTTACTTGAAATCCCCACTTCATGAGAGAGCCTTTTCATATTTCACAAATATGGGAAACTATCATGGTATGTACACATAAAAGTGTTTTAAATTACACTTTTACAGGAGATAGCCTTGTTGCATATTTGACAAACATGGGGGCTTTTTCCTTGGTATGAATACGTAAGTGTATATTTAAATCATCACTTGATTTGAAAAGCCTAGTTGCATATTTCATAAATATGAACTTTCCCTTTGCATGCATACGTAAATATGTATTTAAGTTACCGTTTACAGAGAAAGTCTTGTCGCATATTTCACAAACATGAGGCTTTTCCTTGGTATGAATACGTAAATGTTTATTTAAGGTTACCTTTAAGAAAGCCTTGTTGCATATTTCACAAACGCAGGGCTTTTCCTTGAGGTATGAATACGTAAGTATTTGATTTAAATCCTTACACTTCGGGAAAGCTTTGTTGCATATTTCACAAACATAGGCTTTTCCTTGGTTCGAATACGTAAATGTTTCTCTAAGGAACATCTTTCAGAGAAAGCCTTGTCACATATTTCACAAGTACTCAGGTTTTCCTTGGTATGAACGCAGCCAAATGTTATTTAAATCACCACTTCGTGAGAAAGTTTCTTTGCATATTTCACATATGTGAGGCTTTTCCTTGGTATGAACACATAAAAGTGTTTTTAAATTACCTTTTACAGAGATAGCCTTGTTGCATATTTGACAAACATGAGGCTTTTCCTTGGTATGAATACGTAAGTGTATATTTAAATCACCACTTCGTGAGAAAGCCTTGTTGCATATTTCACAAACATGAGGCTTTTCCTTGGTATCAAAACGTAAATGTGTATTTAAGTTACATTTTACATAGAAAGAATTGTTGCATATTTCACAAATATGTGGTTTTTCCTTCAAATGCATACGGAAATGTGAAATTTAATGGCTTCTTTGAAAGAAAGCTTGGATGCATATTTCACAAACATAAGGTTTTTCCTTCTTATGAATACGTAAATGTTTATTTAAATCACCACTTCGTCAAAAAGCCTTGTTGCAAATTTCACAAACATGAGGCCTTTCCTTGGTATGAACACATAAATGTTTCTTTAAGGAACTACTTTCTGAAAAAGCCTTGATGCATATTTCACAAACATAGGGCTTTTCTTTCTCATGCGTACGGAAATGTGAATTTAAATGGCCTTTCAGAGAAATCTTTGTTGCTTATTTCACAAACATAGGGATTTTCCTTGGTAGAATACGTAAATGTCTTTTTAATTACGCACCCCGAAAAAAGCCTTGTTGCATATTGAACTAAACATATAGAGGGTTTCCTTAGTATGAATACGTAAATGTGTTTTAAATTACCTTTTACATAAAAGCCTTGTTGCATGTTGTGACAAACATAAGGGTTTTTTCCTTGGTATGAATACGTAAATGTTTATTTAAATCGTCACTTCGGGAGAAAGCTTTTGATGCATATTTCACAAACATAGGCTTTTCCGCAGTGCGGGCTGCGTAAATGTTTTCTCTAAGGAACATCTTTCGGAGAAAGCCTTGTTCATATTGTGACATAAACCATGAAGCTTCCCCAGTACTGATACATGTCATACTAAATCACCCAAACGAAAAAATCTCACTCTATCCCGAGGCTTTTCACCCTCTGACATATCTATTTTAATTACCTTATGCACAAATACCGCCACTCTTTAATATACAGGCTACAGTACTTCACCAATATCTACTTACTAAACTCTACACCCCAACAGCTTCCCCTCTTTACAAACATAAAGCTTTCTGGTATGAATGCACGTAAATGTGTATTTAAGTACCTTTCACAGAGAAAGCCTTGTTGCATATTTCACAAACATGAGGCTTTTCCTTTGTGTATGAATACGTAAATGTGTATTTAAAGTTGCATTTGCTCTATTCCACTCTTCAAACATAAACGGCTTTTTCTTCAAATGCATACGGAAATGTAATTAAATGGCTTCTTTACAGAAAGCTTGGATTGCACATATTTCACAAACATAAGGGAAAAGCTTCTCCTTAGTATGAATACGTAAATTTTTTATTTAAATCACCTTTAACTTTAACTTCTTTATGATTCTACAAACATGAGGCCTTTCCTTGGTATGAACACATAAATGTTTCTTTAAGGAACTACTTTCTGAAAAAGCCTTGCTGCATATTTCACAAACATAGGGATTTCCCTTGGTACGAATACCTAAATGTCTTTTTAAATTACATGTAACAGAAAGAGCCTTGTTGCATATTTCACAAACATGAGGCTTTTCCTTGGTATGAATACGTAAATGTCTTTTTAATTCATCTGTGTGACTGAAAGCCTTTTTGCATATTTCACAAATAAGGAAGCTTTCATAGTATGAATACGTTAAATGTTTATTTAAATCACCGTGAAATCCTTTTTGCATAATTCACACATATGAGGGCCTTTCCTTGGTATGAACACGTTAATGTGTTTTAAATTACCTTTTACATAGAAAACCTTGTTGCATATTTGACAAACATAAGGCTTTTCCTTGGTATAATACATAAATGGTTACTTAAATCCCACTTCTGAAAGAGGCAACTTTTTCATATTTCACAAATGTAGGAAGCATCCATGGTATGTACACGTAAATGTGTATTTAATTTACCACTTCGTGAGAAAGCCTACTTGCATATTTCACAAATGTGAGGCTTTTCCTTGGTATGAATACGTAAGGGTATATTTAAATCATCACTTGGTGAGAGAAAGCCTAGTTGCATATTTCATAAAATATGAGACTTTCCCTTTGCATGCATACGTAAATATGTATTTAAGTTACCGTTTACAGAGAAAGTCTTGTCGCATATTTCACAAACAGAGAGGCTTTTTCCTTGGTATGAATACGTAAATGTTTATTTAAGGTTACGTTTTTAAAGCCTTGTTGCATATTTCTAAACATGAGGCTTTTCCTTGGTATATGAATACGTAAATGTTGATTTAAATCGCCACTTCGGGAGAAAGCTTTTGTTGCATATTTCACAAACGCATAGGCTTTTCCTTGGTTGAATACATGTTTCTCTAAGGAACATCTTTCAGAAAGCCTTGTCACATATTTCACAGAGTATGGGGATTTTTCCTTGGTATGAACACGTAAATGTGTTTAAATCACCACTTCGTGAGAGAAGTTTCTTTACATATTCACAAATGTAGAGGCTTTTCCTTGAGTATGAACACACATAAAGTGTTTTAAATTATCTTGCTTTACAGGAATAGCCTTGTTGCATATTTGACAAACATGAGGCTTTTTCCTTGTGTATGAATACGTAAGTGTATATTTAAATTACCACTTCATTGAAAACAACATTTGCATATTTCCTGACATGAGGCTTTCCTTGAGTATCCAATACGTAAATGTGTATTTAAGTTACATAGAAAGCCTTGTTGCATATTTCCACGAATATGTGGCTTTTGCTTCAAATACATACCTGGAAATATTAATTTAATGGCTTCTTTGACAGAGAAAAGCTTGGATGCATATTTCCAAACGTAAAAGGCTTTTCACGCTTGTTATGAAGATACGTAAATGTTTATTTTAATCCCACCACACTTCGTGAAAGCCTTGTTACCATTTCACAACATGAAGGCCTTTCAGCAGTATGAACACATAAATGTTTCTTTAAGGGAGGTCACTTCACAAAATCGACACTAAAATCGATTTTTCAATTTCGATTGAAAAATAAACTGCCACTCTTTCTCTTTTCTGATACAGTTTTGAATTTTTTGTTCTACAAAGCACAGATTAGAAATATTTTAATATTTTTTCAAGTTGTTTACGTCCTGTCAAATCTCAAAACGGCCGATTGCCGCACTTACTTTCAAATCAAAACAAAAAGACACATGCTACTTTTCAGCCTTGTCAAATAGCAAATTGATTAAAAGTATTTATTTTGATCGGCAAATCAACTGGGAGGAAGAAGTGAAGTGAATAGTGTAGCTGTTTTAACTTGCACTTCTTGGTAACTCACGTGCTGCTTTTTCGTTGAAGATATAACGAATTTTTTCAGTTTTCATCAGATATAAATTCTAATATCTGATTAATATGCCTCGGTTTTTCCAACAAAACTATTTTAAAAAGAAAATTTGCAGCAAATTCTAAAGATTCTTCAACTTCTGAGGATTTGAATAAGGAGAAAAACAACCTGCCAGTACGTATATTAAGAATTCATCATCAAAAATCAAATTAGGTAAAGTTTAATGATGAATATGTTTCCTTTTAAATTCATCTGAAAACTTTTGTGAGAAATAATTGACGATTCCACTTTGTTTCTAGTGTATTGAAACAACATGTATTATGTATAAATTGCAAAAAACAAAATATTGACATTAAGTTTAGTCGACAAATTCAGGATTTGGCTACAGAGTTGACAATATTTGTGACTTTTGTGGTCTTATTCAACCACTTCTCAATACCAGGTTTACTAACACTGTGGTTAATAAAAAGATACAAAAGTGTTATGCGTGAACACTAGACTTGCATATGCTATGAGGGTCAGTTGGAAAAGGTGTGAAGCAGCTGCGAAAGTATTTTGTGGAGTTATGAATTTATACCTCCACCAAAGCGGTTTTATGAGTCTTTGCATGCATTAAATAATGCGACAGAAAAAGTAGCAAAAAGTGTCTATGGCTTTGCTTTGCTGCCGAAACACTATCATTTAATAATGGTAACCCAAATGTACCTGTGGCTATAGATGGTACCACAACAAAAAGGGGCCATACTTTTACTTCTCTCAATGGTGTGGTTACACGGCAGTTGGTGTGGACACTGGGAAAAGTAGTTGATGCCGAAATATTATCGAGGAAATGCTCATGTCACTTTAACGGCAACGTACATAGTGATGAGTGAGTGAAAGGTGAGTGAATGTGGGGTTTTCACCAGCGCAAGAGCCAATTCTGGCCATACTGCGCCAAACTTCATTTTATAAGAAATTTAAAATATTTTATAAAATATTTAAATATAATGATATTCCAGTTTTAAAGTTAAAAATTCAATCACACATTAAACCGTTTTCAAATAATAAAGAAAATTTGGTGGGGATTTGCCCACCAAGTCGAATATATATTAAATTAAAAAACAATTGAAAAATAAGGAATGGAACATGTTAGTTTAAAAAACAAAGTCAGGCAATACATGTTAAAAAAATATATATATATTTAGCTTTTATTTGTCCTGAATCGGGTTGGTGATTAACTTGCGTATTATATGCTTGAGGATCGTTTAAAACATTTTTTGACATCTTGAGATTTATCAGAGGATCTGGCTCAAGTTTTTTCCTCTACGTCATATACAAGCATGTCTTCTTCATCAGTGAAGTATTCTTGAGGTGCTGGCTTTCTGGGTTTATGTGGAGTCATTTTATTTCTATTTCTGGTTTTTTTTACAGCATTTTTGGGCGTTTTTCTTCTATTTCTTGAATTTCGTTGGGATATGTTATGTTTCTTATTGGATGCTTAGTAGCTGTAGACTCTGATATGGAAACTGATGATTGAACATCAGTTGATAGAGTGGCAAATTTATTAAGTTGTAGCAAGAACTGGGGGTATTTCAGTTGATAACGATGAAACAGGAAGTATTTAGGCTATTGCTAGGGGAAGTAGTAGTAGTAATAGGTATTGGTAACAAAAAGACTCGCTTTGAGTTGTTGGTATAGTATTACCCAGATGTGGAAGGAATTAGATGTGCTTGAGTGGATAAGATGACTTGTGAAACTGTAGATATTGAAGCCGAGGTACTTGGTATAGTATTTTCATAAGATACGGGTTTGAGACATATACTAAAGATTAAGGCAGATTATGTTTGTAATATTTGGATCGGTTGTGTACATGTGTGGTTATTGCTGTAGGTTTTGTAACGAGCATATGTTTTGCAGGATAGTTGAGCACTATTAATTTGCGTGCTTCTGGGTAAAAAATATTTTTTATTTGTTTTATTTCCTGAATTTGTTTTCTAACTTCCATTTTGGGCATAATTTTTGAGATCTCATGAATGGGATTCTGAGCAGTGTCTATTTGGGCTCCTAGAAATTACAATCCGTGGAAAGGATGTCCAACGGTTGCACATCTAAGAGTATGTTAGTCAAACTTAACTTGGGAAGTTTGGGAGTGACAGAACCTCTGGCACTTAAAACAACACCAGAGGTTCGGTATATAAGGACGGATTTTACAATTCAGATATATCCAGCTTTTTATTGTGTTTTACACACGGTAGTTTTGGGCTATTAAATGTTAAAATTCTAAGAAATGCTTTGCTTAGGAATAATTGTAGAGTCTCTTTTTTTTTATTGTGATTCTCTGACTTGAAGTAACACCCTGATCAGAGAAGCCTTCAAGTATTTCAATTCCAGGGGTGCCCATCAAGTCGGGTTCTGCAAGGAAGAATAATAACACCTCGGCAAGAGTTTAGAGATTTGTGCGGAGTTACATTTAATGACGAGTTTAAAAGGTTTTAGCGAGAAGAAAAGACTTTGTTTGGACATACGGAATTCGTTTCCAATAAGTAGACTCCCAGGCGCAATCGTTTAACCGATTTCGGTTCACCACCTATTCCGATTAGGGCTTTATGTGGATAGCAAATGGCAGTACGACATTTCATTGTTAGGTAAAAATAATTAAAAATCTGGTATGTTGTGAAACTGTATCAATGTTAAGATTGGGTAATACAGGAGGCCTTTACCCGGGCACAGCAGCTGGATCCATAATAACGCGTATACCACTTCGTCCTGGCGTGGCCTCCCACCACCGCGGAGTCCAACAAGGGAGGCAGTGTGCCGGTCAGCGGCCAAAACCAGGCACGGCGCTTACCTGGAGTACACCCAGAAGATAGTATTACACAGTTCAGGGTGAGGATCAACGGAGTAAAACCCGACACCCACTTATCTGCAGCACTAACCCTACAGCAGTGGTGGCATGCTCTTCGGGGACGCGAAGAGGCCACTACCAGCCGATTGACAGGGCGGGTCGCCACCGTCTGCAGTGAAAGCGTGGGCCAAAGGGAACGCAGAAGTCCCTAGGCCACTAACCTCCCTCCCATGCACTGGAGAAGCGTGGGCAAAGGGAACGCAAAGGATCCCAAGTACCATTTTCCCCTTACGGGACGCCACTTTACGGCAAACATGCGGAGTCGGAAAACCAACGTTGTTAGTCGAAAACAAATAAAGTAACATAATCAAAAGTAGTAAAATAAATATACGAAAAAGAAACTAAATTAACATAATAGAAAATCTAAACCATAATATGTTAGTAGTAAAACGTATGTTTTTCACTAGAAAAAACAAAAATTTGAACTTAGGTTCATTTTTTTGTATAGGTCTGTGGTCTAGACGGGAAATTTGTGAAGGATATGTAAGAAGTAGGGCGAAAATGGAGAAAAGTCACTGGGGTACCTAGGTTCGTGAAGCCCATGTTTACCAAGACAGTAAACCCTTAGAGGAAGAAGATCACCAGGGCACCTCGGGGTGTGAAACCCCGTACTCACCTAAAGAAGGTACAGGCCCCTGAGGACGTACATAGTGATGAGTGTTCGGCAAGAACTTCGGAAATAGTAAGGGAATGGAAGTTGAAGGTGCACTTCGTATCTTCCATGCGTTCAGGAATACTACACAATTTGCGATATACGCAATATTTGGGTGATGGGGATTCTAAAAGCATACAAAGCAGTTTTAGAATCTAAACCTTATAAAGATGTCAAAATTGAAAGAATTAGAATGTGTTGGTCATGTTGAGAGGATGGGTGCACGACTCCGGGGCATTAAAATTAAAATTAAAAGGCAAAGAGCTCGAGGACAAAAATCTCTAGGAAGGCCGTAATAGATTGACTGATGAAATAGACGTGCAGAGATATTATGGTTTTAGCTATTCAGAAACAACTCGAAATTGTCAGCAATGAAACAAGCTATTTGGGCTATATTTTTCATAAAATCTCCAACAGATTTGAATCCACAACATGGTTTGTGCCCTTGGGAGAATGATTCGTGGTAATGGATATAATAGGTCTAAACTGAAGATTGATACATATAACATAAACACAGTTACCTGTGCAATTATGCATTGCATAAAAGTATTAAAAGATATTTCAAGCCCTGAACTTCTGTCTAGATGCTTTGCACATTGAACCTAAAATTGTAATGAAAGCTTAAATAGTGTTATATGGTCTATAATTCCAAAAACTGTTTTTGTACAATTGGGAACTTTAAAAACCGAAGTATATGAAGCTATATCTATATATAATCAAGGATTAATTACCAAATTAAAACTTTTAGATTTATTAAATATTCAACCTGGGTTTTATACATGTCGAGCATTGCAAGAAGCAGATCACACACCTATAAGGAAAGCGGAAAAGGCAATTTCACAAAGAACCAAAGAAGCTAGAATTAAAAACAGACAGTTAAAATGTAGACAAGAAGATGATCTTGCAGATGATCCCAGAAATACAAGTTATGGTTCTGGTATGTATAAGTTAATTGTATGATGTTTTTACTTTAAATTTTTATTTCTCAAAAGTGTAAATTTCAACACAAAAGGATCATTTTTGAAAAAACTACTTATTTAATAGCGTTGAAATTTTGCACATATATTAATATTATACAAATAAGTGTTTTAATGGGAGATTTTGTCAAAAACATTATTCAATAAAAAGTTATGGATTAAAATGTACAAGAATTTTCAGCGTTTTAAAATTTTTAACGTGTTACTCGACATATGAATTTTTTTAAAAAAAACTAATCAAAAATTTAAAAAAAGCTCTCATTAAAATAAAGAAAACAGTGCAATAAATGTACAAAAAAAATTCATGACTGTACAACTGGTCAATTTTTCAAAAATGTTCCTTACACATGGTCATTTTTAACATTACGGAAATAGGGAAAATGCTGCGTGAAGTGACCCCCTTAAGGAACTACTTTCTGAAAAAGATTTGCT
This sequence comes from Trichonephila inaurata madagascariensis, assembly GCA_019973955.1. Classification (NCBI taxonomy): domain Eukaryota; kingdom Metazoa; phylum Arthropoda; class Arachnida; order Araneae; family Nephilidae; genus Trichonephila; species Trichonephila inaurata. The sequence continues at coordinate 11,159 of BMAV01021072.1, read as the reverse complement.
GCATATTTCACAAACATAGGGCTTTTCCTTCGCATGCGTTGGGAAATCTGAATTTAAATGGCCTTTTTCAGAGAAATCTTTGTTGCTTATTTCACAAACATAGGGATTTTCCTTGGTAAGAATACGTAAATGTCTTTTTAAATTACCTTTTACACAAAAAGCCTTGTTGCATATTGAACAAACATAAGGGTTTTCCTTAGTATGAATACGTAAATGTGTTTTTAAATTACCTTTTACATAGAAAGCCTTGTTGCATATTTGACAAACATAAGGGTTTTCCTTGGTATGAATACGTAAATGTTTATTTAAATCGCCACTTCGGGAGAAAGCTTTGATGCATATTTCACAAACATAGGCTTTTCCTTGGTACGAATACGTAAATGTTTCTCTAAGGAACATCTTTCGGAGAAAGCCTTGTTCCATATTTGACAAACATGAGGCTTTTACTTGGTATGAACACGTAAAAGTGTATTTAAATCACCACTTCATGAGAAAGCCTTTTTGCATATTTCTACAAATGTGAGGCTTTTCCTTGGTATAAACACGTAAATGTGTTTTTGAATTACCTTTTACAGAGATAGCCTTGTTGCATATTTGACAAACATGAGGCTTTTCCTTGGTATGAATACGTAAGTGTATATTTAAATCACCACTTTGTGAGAAGGCCTTGTTGCATATTTCACAAAAATGAGGCTTTACCTTGGTATGAATACGTAAATGTGTATTTAAATCACCACTTCGTGAGAAAGTGTCTTTGCATATTTCACAAATGTGAGGCTTTTCCTTATATGAACACGTAAATGTGTTTTTAAATTACCTTTTATACAGAGAAAGCCTTGTACCATATTTGACAAACATGAGGCTTTTCTTTGGTATGAACAAGTAAATGTGTATTTAAATCACCACTTCGTGAGAAAGCCTTTTTGCATATTTTACAAACATAAGGCTTTTCCTTGGTATGAATACGTAAATGTGTATTTAAGTACCTTTCACAGAGAAAGCCTTGTTGCATATTTCACAAACATGAGGCTTTTCCTTTGTGTATGAATACGTGAATGTGTATTTAAGTTACATTTTGCAGAGAAAACCTTGTTGTATATTTCACAAACATGTGGCTTTTTCTTCAAATGCATACGGAAATGTGAATTAAAATGGCTTCTTTACAGAAAGCTTGGATGCATATTTCACAAACATAAGGCTTCTCCTTAGTATGAATACGTAAATTTTTATTTAAATCACCTTTCGTGAAAAAGCCTTGTTGCAAATTTCACAAACATGAGGCCTTTCCTTGGTATGAACACATAAATGTTTCTTTAAGGAACTACTTTCTGAAAAAGCCTTGCTGCATATTTCACAAACATAGGGATTTCCCTTGGTACGAATACCTAAATGTGTATTTAAATTACTCAATCAGAGAAAGCCTTGTTGCATATTTCACAAACATGAGGCTTTTCCTTGGTATGAATACGTAAATGTCTTTTTAATTACCTGTACAGAGAAAGCCTTTTGCATATTTCACAAATATGAGGCTTTTCCTTGGTATGAATACGTTAAATGTTTATTTAAATCACCACTTCGTGAGAAATCCTTTTTGCATAATTCACACATATGAGGCCTTTCCTTGGTATGAACACGTTAATGTGTTTTTAAATTACCTTTTACATAGAAAACCTTGTTGCATATTTGACAAACATAAGGCTTTTCCTTGGTATAATTACGTAAATGTTTACTTAAATCACCACTTCATGAGAGAGCCTTTTTTCATATTTCACAAATATGAGGCTTATCCTTGGTATGTACACGTAAATGTGTATTTAATTTACCACTTCGTGAGAAAGCCTATTTGCATATTTCACAAATGTGAGGCTTTTCCTTGGTATGAACACATAAAAGTGTTTTTAAATTACCTTTTACAGAGATAGCCTTGTTGCATATTTGACAAACATGAGGCTTTTCCTTGGTATGAATACGTAAGTGTATATTTAAATCATCACTTGGTGAGAAAGCCTAGTTGCATATTTCATAAATATGAGACTTTCCCTTTGCATGCATACGTAAATATGTATTTAAGTTACCGTTTACAGAGAAAGTCTTGTCGCATATTTCACAAACATGAGGCTTTTCCTTGGTATGAATACGTAAATGTTTATTTAGGTTACCTTTTACAGAGAAAGCCTTGTTGCATATTTCACAAACATGAGGCTTTTCCTCATACATACGTAAATGTGCATTTAAGTTGTTTTTACATAGAAAGCCTTGTTGCATATTTGACAAACATGAGGCTTTTCCTTTGTACGAATAATAAAGTTTATTTAACCACCACTTCGTGAAAATGCCTTTTTTGCACACTTCCACAAATACGAGGTTTTCCAAGAACACGTAAACGTGTATTTAAATCACCACTTCGTGAGTAAGGATTTTTTCCACATTTCATAAATGTGAGGCTTTTCCTTGGAATTAACACATAAAAGTGTTTTTAAATTACCTTTTACAGAGAAAGCCTTGTTGCATATTTCACAAACATGAGGCTTTTCCTTGGTATCAATACGTAAATGTGTATTTAAGTTACATTTTACAGAGAAAGCCTTGTTGTATATTTCACAAATATGTGGCTTTTCCTTAAATGCATACGGAAATGTGAAATTAAATAGCTTCTTTGACAGAAAGCTTGATGCATCTTCACAAAACATAAGGCTTTTCCTTGGTGCTTTTAATACGTAAATGTTCTTTTAACCAATCTGTGTGGACTGAAAGCCTTGCGTATTTCACAAACATGAGGATTTTTCTTTGTATGAATACGTAAATGTGTATTTAAGTTACATTTTACAGAGAAAGCCTTGTTGCATATTTCGCAAATGTGATGCTTTTCTTTGGTATGAATACGTAAATGTGCATTTAAGTTACTTTTTACAGAGAAAGCCTTGTTGCATATTTCACAAACATGTGGCTTTTCCTTGGTATGAATACGTAAATGTATATTTAAATCACCACTTCGTGAAAAAGCCTTGTTGCATATTTAAAAAATATGAGGCTTTTTCTTGGTATGAACACGTAAATGTGTTTTTAATTTAACTTTTACATAGAAAGCCTTGTTGCATATTTGACAAACATGAGGCTTTTCCTTGGTATGAATACGTAAATGATTCTTTAAGGAACATCTTTCCGAGAAAGCATTGTTGTATATTTCACAAGTATAGGGCTTTTCCTTGGTATGAATACGTAAATGTCTTTTTAAATTACCTTTTACATAGAAAGACTTGTTGCATATTTGAAAAACATGAGGCTTTTCCTTGGTATGAATACGTAAATGTTTATTTAAATAACCACTTCGTGAGAAGGCCTTTTTGCATATGTGACACATATGAGGCTTTTCCTTGGTATTAACACGTAAATATGTATTTAAATCACCACTTCGTGAGAAAGTGTCTTTGCATATTTCACAAATGTGAGGCTTTTCCTTAATATGAACACGTAAATGTGTTTTTAAATTGCCTTTTACAGAGAAAGCCTTGTACCATATTTGACAAACATGAGGCTTTTTGGTATGAACAAGTAAATGTGTATTTAAATCACCACTTCGTGAGAAAGCCTTTTTGCATATTTTACAAACATAAGGCTTTTCCTTGGCATGAATACGTAAATGTGTATTTAAGTACCTTTACAGAGCTCATGTACACAACAAACATGAGGCTTTTCCTTTGTATCAATACGTAAATGTGTATTTAAGTTACACTTTGCAGAGAAAACCTTGTTATATATTTCACAAACATGTGGCTTTTTCTTCAAATGCATACGGAAATGTGAATTAAAATGGCTTCTTTACAGAAAGCTTGGATGCATATTTCACAAACATAAGGCTTCTCCTTAGTATGAATACGTAAATTTTTATTTAACTCAATTACCTCGTGAGAAAGCCTTGTTGCAATTTACAAACATGAGGCCTTTCCTTTGGTATGAACACATAAATGTTTCTTTTTAAGGAACTACTTTCTGAAAAAGCTTCTTGCTGTATTTCACAAACATTGGGGTTTTCCTTCGCATGCGTACGGAAATGTGAATTTAAATGGCCTTTTTATGAGAAATCTTTGTTGCTTATTTCACAAACAGGGATTTTCCTTGGTATGAATACCTAAATATCTTTTTAAATTACCTGTAACAGAAAGAGCCTTGTTGCATATTTCACAAACATGAGGCTTTTCCTTGGTATGAATACGTAAATGTCTTTTTAATTCACCTGTGTGACTGAAAGCCTTTTTGCATATTTCACAAATATGAGGCTTTTCCTTGGTATGAATACGTGAATGTGTATTTAAATCACCACTTCGTGAGAAAGTCTTTTTGTATATTTCACAAACATGAGGCTTTTCCTTGGTATGAATACGTAAATGTGTATTTAAGTTACCTTTTACAGAGAAAGCCTTGTTGCATATTTGACAAATATGACGCTTTTCCTTGGTATGAATACGTTAAATGTTTATTTAAATCACTACTTCGTGAGAAATATTTTTTGCATAATTCACACATATGAGGCCTTTCCTTGGTATGAACACGTTAATGTGTTTTTAAATTACCTTTTACATAAAAAACCATGTTGCATATTTGACAAACATAAGGCTTATCCTTGGTATGTACACGTAAATGTGTATTTAATTTACCACTTCGTGAGAAAGCCTATTTGCACATTTCACAAATGTGAGGCTTTTCCTTGTTATGAACACATAAAAGTGTTTTTAAATTACCTTTTACAGAGATAGCCTTGTTGCATATTTTACAAACATGAGGCTTTTCCTTGGTATGAACACGTAAACGTGTATTTAAATCACCGTGAGAAAGGTTTTTTGCATATTTCATAAATGTGAGGCTTTTCCTTGGTATGAACACATAAAAATGTATTTAAGTTACATTTTACAGAGAAAGCCTTGTTGCATATTTCACAAATATGTGGCTTTTCCTTCAAATGAATACGGAAATGTGAAATTAAATGGCTTCTTTCACAGAAAGCTTGGATGCATATTTCACAAACATAAGTCTTTTCCTTGGTATGAATACGTAAATGTTTATTTAAATCACGACTTCCTGAAAAAGCCTTGTTGCAAATTTCACAAACATGAGGCCTTTCCTTGGTATGAACACATAAATGTTTCTTTAAGGAACTACTTTCTGAAAAAGCCTTGCTGCATATTTCACAAATATAGGGCTTTTCCTTCGCATGCGTTCGGAAATCTGAATTTAAATTGCCTTTTTCAGAGAAATCTTTGTTGCTTATTTCACAAACATAGGGATTTTCCTTGGTATGAATACGTAAATGTGTTTTTAAATTACCTTTTACAGAAAAAGCCTTGTTGCATATATCACAAATATGAGACTTTCCCTTCGCATGCATACGTAAATGTGCATTTAAGTTACCTTTTACAGAGAAAGCCTTGTTGCATATTTCACAAACATGTGGCTTTTCCTTGGTATGAATACGTAAATGTGTATTTAAGTTACATTTTGCAGAGAAAGCTTTGTTGCATATTTCACAAATATAAGGCTTTTCCTTGGTATGAATACGTAAATGTGCATTTAAGTTACTTTTTACAGAGAAAGCCTTGTTGCATATTTCACAAACATGTGGCTTTTCCTTGGTATGAATACGTAAATGTATATTTAAATCACCACTTCGTGAGAAAGCCTTGTTGCATATTTCACAAATATGAGGCTTTTTCTTGGTATGAACACGTAAATGTGTTTTTAATTTAACTTTTACATAGAAAGCCTTGTTGCATATTTGACAAACATAAGGCTTTTCCTTGGTATGAATACGTAAATGATTCTTTAAGGAACATCTTTCCCAGTGAGTGAGTGAGTGAATTTGGGGTTTTAGGGGAAGACCCAAATTTTGGGCTATATGCCAAACATATGTTTAATAATTAAAAGGTTTATTTTTTTTAAAAAAATTTAAAAAACTTAAAAAGTATAAAATTCATTTTCAATATTTTTAAAAAATTCAGATTGGTGGGGAGAATTTCCACCAAGTTTGACAGGTATTGAGAAAAAATTATTTTTTGTTCCGTCGGGGTTTAAAATTAATTTCCCTTGTTATAAGTTTTTCCATCTTTTTTAAAAGTAATCGGGATTCGATTCAATATCATCTTCCACGTCAAACAATCATTTTTCCTTATCCGTTGTATACCATCAGAAGCGGTTTTTTTCTATGTGGAGTCATTTTATGTTTAAACTTTTTAATTAATTTTTTTCTTTTTTTATCCCCAATTTTCCTTTTTTAATTCAAATTCTATTAATGTAGAGCCCGAAGGGGGGGTTTAGTAGTGGAGTTAAGGAAGGACATGGATGATGAAGTTTTAATTGGGGGGAACATATTGTTTGTGGTGGAAAGTGCAATTGGGGTAGGAACAGGTGGCTGAGGTTCAGAGATGGTAATTTAGTGGTGGATGGCACGGCTCTTGGTTGAAGATGATGTGGAAATAGGAGTGATATTGATATATTTGTTTTAGGGAGTGGTTCAAGAATTTTAAAGGGGACATTTTATTTTTGTTATATTTTCATCTGTTTGAGTAGTATTATTTATGGTAGAAGATTTGGCAGCTTGAGCGTATGTTTGAGATAACTGTGGGACTATTAATTTACGTGCTTCTGGGTAAGAAATATTTTTATTTGTTTTTATCTCTGTATTTGTTTCTCTATTTTCCACTTTGGGCATAATTTTGAATCAGCAGTATGGGGTTGAGAACAGTTAATACATTTAGGCTCTAGACTGCAATCTGTGGAAGCATGTCCAACAGATGCACATCTAGAGAAGTCAGTTGACCGCGACAGGAAGTTTGTGAGTGTCCGAACCTCTGACATTTAAAACAGCGCAGAGGGTTCGGAATGTATGGACGGATTTTACACTTCAGATATCCAGCTTTAATGCTTTTGGGTAGATTGGGGCTACTAAATGTTAAAATTATATATTTGGTTGGTATAACTGTTGTATCTTTTTTTATTGTGATTCTTCTGACCTGAATAACACCCTGATCAGAGAATCCATCCAGAATCTCTGCATCAGGGGTGGTCAACAGGTCAGGTTCGGAAATAACACCACGGCAAGAATTTAAAGTTTTGTGCGGACTTATCATTAGAGGACTATTTAGAAACGATTTAGCAAGAAGAAAGGACTTAGTTTGAAGAGCAGAGTTTGTTTCAATAAATAGATCACCGGAAAGCAATCGTTTTACTGATTTCGGTTCTCCAGCTATTCCTACGAGAGCTTTTTGTATTGCAAAGGGCGATTTCTTTGACATCTCATTGTTTTCAAGTGACAGTAATAAAAATCTGGCAGTCGTTGCAACTTTGTCAATGTTGAGAGTGGGTAATACGAGGCCTTTACCCGGGCACAGCAGCATTGGATCCATAAGAACGCGTATACAACTTCATCCTGGCGTGCCTCCACCCACCACGGAGTCCAACAAGGGAGGCAGTATGCCGGTCATCTGGCCAAAACCAGGCACGGCGCTTACCCAGAGTCACCAGAAGATAGTGATACAGTCCAGGGTGAGGATCCAACGGGTAAACCCAACACCCCTTATCTGCAGCACTAACCCTGTAGCAGTGTCTCTTCGGGGATACCGAAGAGAGGTATACCAGCCGATTGACAGGAGCGGGCCTCCCCTGCCACCCGTCTACAGTGAAGCGTGGGCCAAAGGAACGCAGAGGTATCCCTAGGCCACTAACTCCTCCATACTGGAGAAGCGTGGGCAAAGGAACGCAAAGGATCCCCAGAACACCATTTTCCTCCTTACGGATGCCGCACACGGCAAACATGCGGGTTGAAAAACAACGGTGTTAATCGAAAACAAATAAAGGAACATATTCAAAGTATTTAAAGAAATATACGAAAAAGAAACTAAACTAACACAATACAAAATGTAAACCCAAAATTTTTAGAAATAAAAAAAAATTTTTTTCAATGAAAAAAAAAATTTTTTGAAAAAGAGTTCATTTTAAAGATTGGTCTGTGGTCTAGAAAAAGGAAAAAAAAGGGAAATTAGAATGGAAAAGGAGAAGGGCCAAAATAAAAAAGTTCATGGGGGTTATCCTGGGTTCGGAAGCCCATTTTTCCAAAGACAGTAAACCCTTTAGGAAGAGGAAAAGATCCTAGGGTACAACATCTTTCCCGGAAAATTTCTTATTTCACAAGTATAGGGCTTTTCCTTGGGATGAATAGTAAAAAGTTTTTTTAAATACCCCCTTCTTTAAAGGCCTTTTTTTCATATTTGACAAATATGAGGCTTTTCCTTGGGATTAACACTAGTTTTTAAAACACCCACTTCGGGGAAGCCTTTTGCATATTTCCAAAAAAAAGGCCCCTTGTTATGAAGACATAAATGTTTCTTTAAGGAACTACTTTCTGAAAAAGCCTTGCTGCATATTTCACAAACATAGGGCTTTTCCTTCGCATGCGTACGGAAATGTGAATTTAAATGGCCTTTTTCAGAGAAATCTTTGTTGCTTATTTCACAAACATAGAGATTTTCCTTGGTATGAATACCTAAATGTCTTTTTAAATTACCTGTAACAGAAAGAGCCTTTTGCATATTTCACAAATATGAGGCTTTTCCTTCGCATGCATACGTAAATGTGTATTTAAGTTACCTTTTACAAAAAAAGCCTTGTTGCATATTTGACAAACATGAGGCCTTTCCTTGGTATGAATACGTAAATGTTGATTTAAATCGCCACTTCGGGAGAAAGCTTTGTTGCATATTTCACAAACATAGGCTTTTCCTTGGTACGAATACGTAAATGTTTCTCTAAGGAACATCTTTCAGAGAAAGCCTTGTCACATATTTCAAAAGTATAGGGATTTTCCTTGGTATGAACACGTAAATGTGTATTTAAATCACCATTTCATGGGAAAGCTTCTTTGGATATTTCACAAATGTGAGGCTTTTCCTTGGTATGAACACGTAAATGTGTTTTCAAATTACCATTTAAAGACAAAGCCTTGTTGAATATTTGACAAACATGAGGCTTTCCCTTGGTATGAATACGTAAGTGTATATTTAAATCACCACTTCATGAGAAAGCCTTTTTGCATATTTCTACAAATGTGACGCTATTCCTTGGTATAAACACGTAAATGTGTTTTTAAATTACCTTTTACAGAAAAAGCCTTGTTGCATATTTGACAAACATGTGGCTTTTCCTTGGTAGGAATACGTTAATGTATATTTAAATCACCACTTCGTGAGAAAGGTTTTTTGCATATTTAAAAAATGTGAGGCTTTTCCTAGGTATGAACACATAAAATGTTTTTAATTACCTTTTACAGAGAAAGCCTTGTTGCATATTTCACAAACATGAGGCTTTTCCTTGGTATGAGTACGTAAATGTTTATTTAAATCACCACACTTCGTGAGAATGCCTTATTGCATATTTCACAAATATGAGGCCTTTCCTTGGTATGAACACATAAAAATGTATTTAAGTTACATTTTACAGAGAAAGCCTTGTTGCATATTTCACAAATATGTGGCTTTTCCTTCAAATGCATACGGAAATGTGATATTAAATGGCTTCTTTCAAATAAAGCTTGGATGCATAATTCACAAACATAATTTTTTTCCTTGGTATGAATACGTAAATGTTTATTTAAAGCACCACTTCGTGGAAAAGCCTTTTTCAAATTTCAAAACATGGGGCTTTTCCCGCATGCGTTCGGAAATTTGAATTTAATTCCCTTTTTTTCAGAAAATTTTTTTCTTGCTTATTTCAAAACATGGGGATTTTCCTTGGTATGAATAGGTAAATGTGTTTTTAAATTACCTTTTACAGAAAAAGCCTTGTTATATTGGACAAACATGGGGGTTTTCCCTTTGGAATGAATCTGATATTATTTAAATCCCCCATTCGTAAAAAACCCTTTTTTATATTTCACAAATATGGGCCTTTTCCTTGTTGAACACCAAATGTGTTTTAAATTACCTTTTACATAAAAGCCTTGTTGCTATTTAACAAAAAAAAGGGTTTTCCTTGGTATAATATTAAATGTTTATTTAAATCACAACTTCATGAAAAGTTTTTTTGCATATTTCACAAATATAGGTTTTTTCCTTGGTATGTACACGAAATTTTATTTAAATCACCACTTCTAAAAAAGCCTTTTTGCATATTTCAAAAATGTGGGCTTTTCCTTGCTTCACAAAAAAATTTTTAAATTACCTTTACAGAATGTTTTGCATATTTGACAAACATTGGGTTTTCCCCTTGGTTGAATACGTGGTATTTAAATCACCACTTCTAGAGCCTTTTGCATATTTCCATATTAGACTTTCCCCCCATGCATACGTAAATGTGTATTTAAGTTACATTTTGCAGAGAAATTTCTTTTTCACAAATTGAGGCTTTTCCTTGGTAAAAATCATGGTATTTTTACATTTTAAAAAGCCTTTTGCATATTTCACAAATGTGGGCTTTTCCTTGGTATGAATCTAAATGATTTAAGTTTTTTTTAAAAGAAAGCCTTTTGATATTTAAAAAACATTGGTTTTCCTTGGTATGAATACGTAAAAAATACTTAAATCACCACTTCTAGAAACCCTTTTGCATATTTCACAAATATGGGCTTTTCTTGGTATGAATAAGTAAATATTCTTTAAGAACATTTTTCCCGGGGAGAAAGCCTTGCCATATTTGACAAACGAGTCTTTCCCTTGCTATGAATACGTAAGTGTATATTTAAATCACCATTTCGGGGGAGAAAGCCTAGTTGCATATTTCATAAATATGAGATTTTCCCCCTTCGCATGCATCGTAAATTGTATTTAAGTTCCCTTTTTACAGAGAATCTTGTCGCATATTTCTAAACATGAGGTTTTTCCTTGGCATAATACGTAAATTTTATTTAAGTTTACTTTTTACAGAAGCCTTTTTCATTTTTCCCACAAACATTGGCTTTTCCTTCAAATGCATAAAATATAAATTTAAATAGCTTCTTTGACAGAAAGTTTGGATGCATATTTAAAAACATGGTTTTCCTTTCCCAGCATAGGGAAATGTAATTTAAATGGCCTCTATCAGAGAAAGCTTTTTTGCATTTTTCCAAACATAGGGATTTTCATTGGTATGAATCTAAATGTTTCTTTAAGGAACATCTTTCCGAAAGCCTTTTTTTC
>BMAV01021069.1:0-241864 GCA_019973955.1 Trichonephila inaurata madagascariensis | reverse complement strand
TATACAAATAATTAATTATTAGTTTGTATTAAATATTCTTTCAAATTCTCTGTGAAAAAAGATTTTAATCCAGTGATCGTGCAAATCACTCTTAAAATAGCAACAAATACAAAAAGAAAAAAGAATTTGTGTTTTTCAAATTCAATCTTACAAATAATGGTTCTTTTAGCAGTCTTAGAGTATATTAGAAAAATTATATATATGTATTTATTTCACATGTTACCTTAATAAAAAAAACAAAAAATTTGTGCGTATCTTAACATACATATAAATAAACTTAACATACTTTTATTTCTTTGAAAATTCTTTTCACTGTTTTAAGCAATTGAAATTAAATATTTAGAAATTATAGATTGTTTAATTTTTTACTAAACAAAATTATCGTAATACGTTATGATAACAAACAAAATCATCAAAATAAATATAACTATGCTTTATTTCAATTTCGCGCTATTGTTAGGATCCTTTTAAGAGAATATGGTAAATAATAAATGAATGTACTCAAAGACTCATTCGGAAGTCAAATTGTCGTAAAATTTCCTCAGTTTTCTTCAAAAAGGTGTCTTTTTTTTCAGAGGGTCCTTCTGCCCCATTCTTTTCATTCGTCCTTAAGAATGTCATAAATCTTGATCGTGCTTTTCATTACTTTTGTCCCATGTGTCGAAATTCTTCCTTAACGCCCCCTCCCTCTACTCCCATGGGACCAGAGTTGAGAACTCATGAATACTCGTTAAAAAATAATTAACTATAGACTTGGAGGGGGACAGAAGATTTCTGGCGCTTATGGGCCAGATCTTTCTCGGAATGGGAAGCAGATCCCTTGCTGACTGAATGCACATTCGGTCTTTTGGTTGTTACAGAAATAAAAGAGAAACGGAATAAATAAAATCTAATATTCTCTTTCACTGGACCACTTCTGAAAAAAATTCCAATTGTCAAACCTTCATGTAGCTTCTTAGTGCAACGTTTATTACAGTCAATCAATCAACAGACGAAGGGAATACTTTCATTTACAAGCAAAGAACATTCTGAATATGTTTTTCCCTTCCCAAGTGTTATCTGTATTTCACTTCAAACGATCTTTTTGTGGAACCGCTTTGAATGAGAAGTTTTTCCTGCTTTCTGACCCCACATACCACTCCTTGTTTTCTCGTTATTTTGAGTAATTTTACCAGCTTTTAAACTTTTTTATAGTAGAATCTGAGATTCAGAATTCACACGGAAAATTTATATCGTTTGAAGCCAGTGACATACTATTTCATAAAAGTAGAAAGGAACTCTTAACATGACCATTAATAACAATTTACGACTTTTTGCTTACACACGTCCGGAGCCCTTGTAGCTAGGGGGGCCTGTATTATTGAATCCAGGCCCCCTGATAAGGCAGGCTACACCCCTGATAAAAGGGAATGTTCCTCAGAATTTGAAATCCATTCTTATATCTCTCGAACTATCTTATGCTATCGGGACATCGGGACTTATTTTGATTTTTCAATAACTAATTAAAATTTAGCATATTTATTCAACTTATTATAAATTTTATTTTGAGAAATTCACAAAAAATTTTGCTTGATCGAAAGAATTTTAGGCGGCTTGCGGCCGCCCCCTTGTTTCGGCCGCCCGCGTGCGGTGCACGCGCTGCACACCTGCTAGGATCGGCCCTGCTTGTGGCCAGTTTTCGTCTTAAACGATCACGCCAGTTGGGAGAACTACGTTTTGAGTGAACACGTGCCGGAAACACGTGCCATTCGGCCGGAAAAATGTCAAATCAACATCAAGTTTTTTGTGAAACTTAAGAAATCAACCACGAAAACATTTCAAATATAGCATTAGGGAGTAATGAATAGTTGTTGCACCAAAACAACGCATCCGCTCACATGGTCTTATCCGTCAAGCAGTTTCTGATCTGCAAAAATATTATTGTGATGGGGAAACCTTATTCACCTAATTTTGAAGGAACTTCCAAAGACCTTGTCCAGAACTGTTACCAGCAATGGCAATACCGAATGCAGAAATGTGTGAATGCTGAAGGGAACTACATTGAATGTGAAAATGTCACGGAGAACTGATTCTGTAAGAGTACAATGATTTATTGGACCAGTCTCGGTTTTTAAAAAAAATTTTTTTTTTCATTTTTGTGTCACATCTTGTGTTTCAGTTTTAAGAGCATAATCTCTATTATTCATCATGAAGATCTTGGGTGTAAGCTATATTCGAACACACGTCTTGACTTTAATCTCTCAGTCAAAGATTTCATAAACATAACAATTCGGATAATTTGGGTCTTAATTAACGCTACCAAAACGATGCAGTTATCAATATAGCACGCAATATATATGAGACAGAAGTAAGAGTTAATAAACACAGCTACAGTTTATCAAGTATTGATTAAAGAGATATTCACTAAAAGGAGTTGCAAAGGTATTTATGAATAAATGTGTTGGAACAAATCCAAGGGTTTAAAAAATAAAAATATTCCAAATTCTTAAAGCTGAATGAAGATTACAAAAAATGCTAATTTTTTTTAATTATAAAGAGATCTGTAAATGTTTAATATTCATACGAACAGAGAGATTTCAGAACAAATGCGATCAACACTTACCTCTTTAAAGATACTGTAAAATCCGGCGTATAACGCGTACCTATACATTCCAACAGCAATTTTTAATTTTTAGGTAGTATATTCGCCGCATAACGCGCACCCCGCTTTTTTACGAAGAAACCTGAAATGTACGTGCGCAATGCTCTTATGTTTGAAAGTCATTATTTATTTGAGGTATTATTCCAAGTTTTAGAAAAAATTAGTCTGTGTTTCTAGAACTACAACCCTTTAAGTTCATAATGAATGTCATTTATTTTAAATTAACAATATTTTGATGTATATAGAAGTCTAATTTTTTTTCTATGCTAATCTTCTTTTCATATTTAAAGCTCTTATTTTTATACCTGGAGTGTAACGCGCACTCGCAAATTTGATATTATTTTTTGTGTTAGAAGTGCGCGGATTTTATGATAGCTTTTTTAAAAATAATGTTATTTTGTTTGTAATATATATATATATAAATTCGAAGATTGTTAGTGAATTTGGAAGAAAGGGGTGGGGAGAAGAAAAAACATTTAAAAGTTAAACTAGAAGAAATTGTTAAAAAATATAGAAAAGAACAGAGGTAAAAATCTCTTTTTAAAAAGCTTGGACACTTTGTTTTAAAAAAAAAGTTTCCTATTTACATTTGATACAAATTATTGTGACAATCAAAATATTTCTCATAGTTCAGAAAAAAAATTTTTTTTGACGAATTTTTGGAAATAAATAATAATTTTAACTGTGTTCGAAGAATAATCGACACTTTTCATTACCAGTACCTTCCACTTTACTCAAATGAGAGAAAAACATTCGTACTATCAAAATTCTTTGTTGATGTAGGTATCGACAAGGTAGACTTACTAGCCAAGAGAAGAACACTTGAGCCACAAGACGACAAACCTCTTCCTCCAGAGTCACTTAAAACCATGGTTTGGAGGAATTACGGATACTCTTAAGTCTAACCAGGCAGCAAAATCAACAGGCAAATCCTGGGCTAACATTCAAGACACTTGGGAAAAAGTTGTGAAGTCCCAGCCGATGGGGACACCCGTTCTACACTATCCACGCGACCTGTGTCTGTGGGGAGGGAACGAAGATCTACTAAAGTCATTCATACTAAAATCTGTTTATTAAGATCTTAGTTTAAACACAATACAACAAGAATAATCTAAGGAGGATGATCAAAAATGAGAAGACGCACACGTATTACCAATCATTAGCGCAATTAACCACTAAATCTAACTTTATAGATTAAATACTATCTCATTAGAAAATGCCTTATACTTAAAATTTAATTTATCAAGCTTACCACTATATCCTAGATAAACAGCTACGGTCCTTATAACTTTTGTTCTGGCTTTAATCCGTGCTATGCTCCCTTGGTTTCGGACCCACTTTTGGTTAATCTGCACCGGCACTGTTAGGCTAAATTCCAGGATTAAGATTCCTCTTCTAGACTATATCTCATATCACCTTGCGACTACCTTTCTACTTAGCAACCACACCTAGCGACTCCACTTAGCGACCACTCGAATGCTAAACTTCACATATATATATGATTCCTAATTTACATATACACGTTCTTCTTCTTGAGTTGGTTGGAAAGAATTGCCATTCTGGCCCCAAAGAAATCCCAAGAGGACAGTTAATTGAAATTGCGATGAAAGTCCCGTCACAAAGTTTTGTCAAAAGCCCCGTAAAGAGGCTGTGGCAAACTTCAGACTGTAAACAGGCCCTGATTACATGGCCTGCCATTTTAATTAAATACGCATCCTTCCATCTAATATTTGCTAAATTTTTAATTCGGGCATCATGAATCCAGAATATTTTCTTTTATGCCCAGAACTAGACAGAGAGTCTCAAAATCAGGATGAGATAAGTAAACTATAAGGGAATGCCAGAACGTTCATGAACTCTTTGTAAAGACTACATGTCTTATGTTCCTTTTCTTGTTTAAATTTTTAACTTTTTCTTCTGTTCTAATATTAATTTATCCTGATTCTTGTTTTAAATGTTTGTTCTTTTTTATTATTTATCATTGTTCTTGTGTGATACATGAGCTATTTTATATTTCTGGATTGATCCTTCCACTAAAGCCATATGTAACAACAGCAAACTCTTTGTTGAGTTGTACGTTCAAGTCCTGATGCCCCTGAAGACCCACCGTGTAGAGAGGCTGATGCACACTTACTCCGTCCTGACTCAAAGTTCTCCCGTTGACTTGGGGTGGAAATTAGGAAAGTGGGTACCAGCTTAGGTGTCGTCCTCAAACACAGTAATTCAAAATTACGAAGTCTGTTGCCAAAAGCCCTTGCATTGTTTTAGAGTCCGACGTTAATGAGCACTTACTCACTAACACAATCAAAATTCGATTCATTAAAGTTATCTCCAAATACATGACTAGGAAAGAAATACAATATATGACAAATAAGAAATACAATTTTTCTTTTTCACATAGCGTTGTTCAAACACGGGGGGAGAAAAAAAATATTTTTTTTAAAAAAATTTTACATGAAATTTTAAGAACATATATTTAAAAAAATTAATAAAAACTAGCTGCATTGCCCGGCGTTGCACGGGCTTTCTCTACTTTTGTAATACAGGGGGCTATACTTTTCCCTTTCCTTCACAAAATCAGCACTTCTAATACTCTTTTTCAAAATGACTTCCTTTTCATTACTGTTTGTGAATGCTAATAAGAAATACCGTAATATTAACAAACTATAGAAATATTGGTATTTTTAGCTGTCACTAGCATTAATTTTAGAATATTTTCTTAAAATTACTAGATAAATTTTCTTCAGCTCAAAATAATCTCTTCGAATGTCTTTTAAAAGCTTTTGAAGTGTTGGTTGACATGATAGGTTTTTTCATACTTTATAAAAAAATGGAATAGATTGTGTATGTGTGTGTTGTTATTTAACAGATCTTACAATGCTTAAACAGAATTGGTTGGTAATAGCCTCAAGATTATCCAGTCCACCATAAAAATCGAAAAAAAAGCACACATTTTTTTTGATGAATAATATAAAAATGGAAGTAGACTCGAATAAAAAAAAAAATATATTTTTTTAAAATTTATAAAAAAATCAATATACTTTTAAGTAAATTTGTGTACATCAAAGGTGTCAAACTCAAAGGCTGACTTGGGCCAAATAAACAAGGTTTAACTTAAGGTGGGCCGCAAAAAGATAAAATCAATATTCGTAGAAAACGTATGATTATTCGAATAATACGTTGTAATAAATATAAATAAAATAACAAAAAAAATTTAATGTTTACTTTCTGACACTTGACATCTCTTCTCAGCTACTATCTTTGGTATTTCGGGAGAAATTTTGATATTTTATTATATATTATTGTTTGCCGAGATATACTGGCTGGGCCGCAAAAATGTTCGTTGTGCCCTGGTGTTCATCATCACAAACCAACAAAAATCCAAAAGATAGATAAAATTCAGAAATGGTAAAACTGTTAAAACATTTTGTAAATTCCTCCATGTCATATCAATATTTTAGAAAAATTAAACTGAGACCATAATAATGTAAATAAAAATTACTTTTTTGCTAATTAAAATAATTAACTTATTTAATTTTAAACCAATTCCATGAATTAAAAACTCCACGTGATCTCTTTATTAATAATATCAGAATTTTCAAGGTCAAAATTTTTTTTTAATTAACTTCTATAATTTATGCAAAATTTTTAGAGAGAAGTGAATGTAAGGAATATATATATATATGAAGTGTCAAGTAGATCTCCTCAAAATAATAAAAGATAAAAAATGAAAGAAGATAAATCTTAATCATTCAATCAAATCAAGCAAAAAAAAAAACGTTTTGGAGATATAAAGAGAAAATCTTAACATATTATTGAAATACATGGAGAGAAAGGTAATAAATCATTTTGCAAAAATATTTTGACATAAATTAGTTTTATTTTTGACGTATAAAATGCATTAAAGATTAAATAATTTTTTACTAGAGAGAGAGTATTAAAAATATATATTCATAAATAATATTTCCACAAGTATTTATAAACTCTAAATATAGCAGATTATATTTCGAGTATTTATTACTATCATAAATTTTAGACCGAAGCATCTGTAACCTTTTGTATCCTCTCGTTGTACCTTCAGAAATATTTATAGTAAATGTTTAAATTTATAGTAAATGATTCTCCTGGACTTTTTATGTCTAGGAAACACAAGCTAAAAGTTTAAAAAAGTGCTGAAAAAAATGTTAAAAAAAGATACTCCTATTTTTAAACAAAAATTATATGCTAATAAAATATTGACAAATATTAGTTTAAAATTTCGAAAGAAAAAAAAATTTAGCCTTTTTCATAGATTTTATAATAATTCTTTAAATATATTTTGTCCGTTTTAAACAATTTTAATTTTTATCAGAATTTTTAAATAATCATCTTAAATGTGAATGCTAATTTTTTTTTTTATGTTATGCAAAATATTTTTTTCATCTTAATCACATCTAAATTCTACTTTTAAATGTGTGATTAAAAGTTAGAGAGTGTTGCCAAAAAATATTCTCCTGAAGAAAAAAAATAATTACTTTAAAAATAATATATTTAATGATGTCTGTCATAAAAGAAATTTTGCCTTCCCATTCCGATAATGTATCTTATTCAATGTATACATTTATCAGATATACAAATCGATTACGAGTGCTTCATGAAAGAAACATTCTTACCGAGCCATAAATCTGTATTAAGTTAATTTACCCATTTGTATGCACATCTGGTGCTATTTTGACATTGACGCGAGATGCATTGCAGGTGAAGACGAACACTCTAAAAAATAAATTTTGTAACTATTACCTCTGTTACATAGCGCATTTTATTCCTCAACCGGTATAATTTACATGACATCAATCACTTCAAAAACTAATTTTTTAAATATTTTTTTAAGCTTTTATTATTTTTTAAATAGCCGTTGCCTTATGATTGTTTAAAATTCGAATGCATTTAGTTTCTGTCTGGCTCCCTAGATGGCGCCAGAGTTTTTATTCATAGCCCTGATGCACTGGGTAGCGACTGTTGAGTCACTAAAGGACAAATTGCGTCACAGACAGTGGGGCGGAGATTTACTCTTAAAATGCGTTGATAAAAAAACAAAAAAAGAGGAAGTTAGTCGCAGGAATCACTTTTTGCAAAGCAGACCTCGTCGACGGACGGAGAGGGGGGTGTTGTAGAACCTGTTCTCTGAGAGTCTGAGCTGCAGCTATATAAGTGTTGCCCGCGTTAATTGTAGACGGCCGCCAGACGGTTAGGAATCAATAAATGACGTTTGCCTTCAATCGCTTCAAGGGAAGCGCCCCAAATTGCAAAAATGCATGTCTGGCGAATGAAAATGGGGGGAATCCGTTACTTTTATCATATCTTACTTGTCTCCCCAGTTCTCTATAAGGCCTTTTTTTATAGATCTAACTCTCACATTCATTGAATTAATTGTTAAATATGGCGAAGAACTTTGCACAAATATTCATTGTTCATTACAGACAAATAAGTACTTTATTTCTTTTGATAAACATTGAATACTGATACAATGTATCTCTTGGAATAAATTTAGAATCCTGGTAACTGCATTCGGGAATTTTTGATACTTTAGTATCGGTTATTACCGTTATCTGACTGTTAGAGAGTTTAAAATGTTTCCTTTTTCCCAGTGAGTTTTTTAATTACTCTTTTCTTTTATAGTGGAATTTCATGTAAAACCTGGGTTCACATTAACATTTTTTTTGTATATAAACGAATTTAAAATATTTCTTCTATCCTTTGCTAGTAACTGTTCATATTTTTTGGTGAATAATAATATCAGTAAGAACTGTGTGCATGTATAAAAGTTTCAAACGAACACATTTTCAAGCTTTTTTTTACAGTGTTTTTTTAACACATATTAATTTAAACTATTCTTGATTGAAATACATCAGCATGTAAAAAAAGGCTTGAATCAAAGAGTAAAGCTTGAATGAGAACATATGTTTTATAGATTCTGAAAATATAGCAAAAAAAATTGATAAATATTAATGAATAATTTATTTTACCAAATATTTTAGAACATACATAAGTATTTTTAGAAAACTGTAAAAATGCCCGGTTATTCTTATTTTTCTATTTATTTAAAAATTTTTTATTGAAGTGTTAAAGTATTTAATATTTAAAAAATATTATCCAGCAAATTCTGAAATTTTGCTTAGTGCTTCGAAACTGTCAAAAATAAAAAAAAGGGAAGGAAAAGAGAAAAAAAAAAGTTTGAAGCATGTGGAAGTTTAACATTTTTTACTTTCTAATTCACAAATATAATTTATAAAAACCCTATATAAATTAGCAAATGATTTATATCTAAACACAAAAGGCAACCAAACAAAGAATACAAATTATAAAAGGAATATAGGCAATGGATACTTCGAATAATGACAAAAATTTATTGGGATGGATCTTTTTTTTTTTTTTCATATATTTTAACTTCTTTCGTGGAGTTTATATTTTGATATAAATCAGCTACGTTGTTGCCATTCTACATGAGGCTATTAAACTAAAATTCTCTATTCTGCTTTTAATTGCAAGTCATTTGTTGTTTTATATTGTAAATTAAATATTTAAATATCTTTTTTTTTTGAATCTGCTGATTCACAGTTAGTTTAAAAATAATACGCGGATTTCTTTTTTCTCAGCATCACTTTTTAAATCTTTAGATAAAAATATCTAAAAAATTTTTCAAAATAACCTAAATGATACAAATCCAAGGAAGTATATTATTAAAACAATTTATAGTTCATATTTCTGAAATATTTTACTATCATTAAAAAAATAAAAGCTAGGAACATTTGGTTTTTTTTTTTTGCCTATTTTTCGCATTATTAATGATATTAATGTATCCAACCACGTTCGGAACCGTGATTTTAAAAAACCGCATAAATGGATAATTTTCATGATATTTAGTGTCACTTAGATTAGAACACATGTATAAAATTGTTTTAAGGACATTTTGACAAAAAAAAAAAAAATTAAACAAAATATTTTGGCAAAAAATTAACTTAGAATAATCTTTTTTCAAAATGTTCTCCTTTTATAAATAAATGCTTGTAAAATAATAATATTTTGTGTGTGTGGTGTGCTCTCTTATATAAAGTAAAAACTTCTCTAGAGAGTCTGAACTATACGATTTCTGAAACTTCACATTATTTTCAGAGTTACAACACATTGAAATAATTTTCGGCGTTTTTTTCTTAAAATTGCTCCCTTCTGTTGTCGTAAAACATGGATAAAGCCACTTCTAAGTGATATATTTCAAAATTTCTAGTTGAGCCTCTGTACAGAGGTCTGAGCTATACACAGGCAAAATATTATGATAATAGAAGCATTTTTCAAAAAAAGGAGAATATTTTGAAAATTTTTCATTTTATGTTCATTTTTTGTCAAAATATTGTACTTAAATAATTTTTTATTGTAATAATATTTTTAAAACAATTTTATATACATTTTCTAATATAAGGGACACTAAATATCATAAATATTATCCATTTATATGCTTTTGCAAAATCACGGTTCCGAACGTAGTCGGATACCTTAAATCAAAAGTATCATTTTCTTTAATTTGTAGGGAAACAGTATTTCGGTAAAAATATAAAAATAAATAAATAAATAAATAATTGGGCAGAAGAAAGAAGTGACACAGTATCAAAAAGTATGCTGAAAAATTATGAATTTGTTTGAAAAAAATCCAATTGGTTTTTTAGAGATATTTTTTCTTTCGTTTTTAAAATAAATGTTATAGTTTTTTCCTGAAGTGAAAAGAAACAATGCGATTTCAGAAAAATAAATAGAAAATCTCTTATATATCCTCCTGCTTCTATTAAGAGGAAAAAATATACTTTTTGAATTTGTAGGTCAAGTAATAAAAACGGCAGTTGATAAATAAGAAATGAAATATGCTTTTAGGATGAAATACAATTAATATTTGCGCATTAAAAACTCTGTAATCTTCATTGAAATGTATTTTTATGTAAAAATAATGAAAAAATGTTTTGAAACTAATGCAATACATTTAAAACAGTTAGATATACGTCATGAAAATGATGGTATGTCACACACATAATTTTTACAAAGTACACATTTTTGATTCTTATACATCAAATTTTACATCACACTAATTACATTCTCGTTGCATAGGCCGGCGTTACACGGGCTTCTTCAAGTGTATAGTTTTTTGCCTTGCAAGTGTCCCCTTTCCTTCTCGGTGTCAGCCCTTCCTGATGTGTTTGTGTGTTTTCTGTATTAATGTCATTAAAATTCCCTTTTTCGAAATATCTTCCACCTTTTTGTACCATCGGACGAGTCTGTTTCCCTTCCATTTAAACCGGCGTTGTACGGGCTTTTACCGAGAGTATAACTTATCCCCATGGAAATTTCAGCTTTCCCTCTCGACGCCACTAGAAATACATTAGAATTCGTTCCAAATGAAATAATTAATGTATACTTTACTTTACTATTAGAAAAATTGCTATCATTCGCTTAAAAAAAATTGGAAGTTTATGTCCATCTTAAATAAATTAAAGTTCTCCAAAGTGTAAATTTTTCATGAATTATCTGTTAATTTTTTCTCTCTTGACTTTCCAAATTCATATAAGCTGTATAAAATTATATATTTTTGTTCTAGTTTGTGGTTAAAAAATTGGCAAAGAAGCAAATGAAACACATAGTCTGGAATGCATTTAGTTGTAAAAACCTTACGATTATACGCAGCGATCCTCTTATTAGTTTATAGTCGTTTTTTAAACTGAAGTAAAATAATTTTCCATTCTTTTAGACCTGGCTTAATGGAACAAAGAAGCCCAGTGACTGAATGGTTAGTGCATCGCGCTTCCACACCACAGGTCCAAGGTTCAAATCCTGGGCTGGGCAATGTCGACTCAGTCTTTCATCCCTTCAGTGGGTCGATAAATTAGTACCAAGCTTGCTTGGGAACTTAACACTGGTGGTTTCGCGTCAGACTGACCACCTGACCGGAACATCTGCTCATGCACCTCAGGGAGCAAGGTCGCGGATACTGAGTTGGGCGTAGTAGGCCTTGGTCCTCATGGGCTGTTGCACCACTGAGTTAAGTTAATGGATCAAAAAGAATTTGCGGAACAGAATAAACCGTAGCAACTAAAATATCAAGGAACTTCCTAAGCTTTATTTATTACATTTTTAATCTCGATAGTTCTAACATCTCAAAGAGATATATGTATATTTAAAAGAATTCTATCTACAATTTTTTTTACAAGCTCAATCAAGACTTTCATGTATGTTGAAAGGATTTCCACCAAAAACAATTTCTTCTCTATCTTGATTATATGCTTTTTGGGGGTTCGGAGGGATTCTTTTCGTATAAAAATACATGTACCGTAAAATCCGGCGTATAACGCGCACTTTGAACGCAACAAATAAGATTGAAATTTGAGGGTGCACGTTATACGCCGGGTGTAAAAAATGATAGCTTCAAAATAAAAAAAATAAAAAAGAGATGAGTATAAAAAAATTTGGACTTCCACATAGATCAGTGAATACTTTATTGAAAAGAAATGACATTCCTAATGAACTAAAAAAAAAATTGTTATTCTATAAGTATACCGTATTTTCAAAATTCTGGGATAATACCACGAATAAAAAAAAACAAGATTTCAAAACATAATACCACTGCTCACATACATTTCAGGTTCCTTCGTAAAAGAGGAGTTGCGCGTTATACGGCGAATGCACTTAAAAACTAAAAATTGGAGCTTGAAAGTATGGGTGCACGTTATACACCGGTGAGCGTTATATGCCGGATTTTGCGGTATAAGAATTTTGTTGTGAAACATACGTCAATTCCTTCATAAAAAAAAATTAAAGCTATTCTTGAAGATTTATTTAGTTGACTTAATAAATAAGCACCTGTTTGGATGAATTTTTGTTAAAAACTGCCTTACAATAAAGTGATCAAAAAACTTTTCTTAAAAAAAAAAGTATGTGAATGAATAAGAAAATGAATTATACTTTTAAAAGTGTGTTGTTTTTTAGCTACCAACTGCACTTAAGGTTCAATTACTATATACAAGTGCCACCTGACATTTTTCACACAAAAGCTAAAATAAAATGTGATATTTATTAATTAGGTTCCTGATAACTGAAATTTTTGGCACTTTTCCGTTTCGCCGGCGCAAGTGATAAAGTCGCCAAAAATGATACAACCGACACCAAATGGAATATTCCCGCTGGTAACCTTTTACCACCTCGTTTTTTTAAACAAGTCGCGATCTTTTCTTGTCATACAACACACAGTAACGTTTTTTTCCTCATGATACATCGAAAATAGATGGAAAACCAATGAGAATTTACATAAATAGCATTTTTTTTGTGTGTACATTGCGTGTTCTCGCCAATAAAGCCTGCCTGGCGAGATTTGCGCCGGCGAAACAGAAAAGTACTAGATTTTCTTTGTATAAAATCTTTTGAAATAATTTTTGAAAATTCAATACATTACGGATGAAAGCAGGCGAAAGCGGAGTATTCTGTAGACAACGAGATCTATTAAATTTGTTCTGGGAAACAAAGAAAAATGCTACGCAAAAAATTCTTCGCCATTTTTGGATTAGAATTTTTGGTTTTTAATGACTGTTAGGCGATTTAGAAATCCTTGATTATAATGCATTTATAATGGATGAATTTGTTTTTTTATTAATAGGAGAATGAATTGATGACATAGTTTGTAAATAATATATTTCATATATTTTGTTTAATTGCGAAAGTTAGTATGTTACTTTCAGTACAGTAAGAATTATAAGTATTTAGAGTGACTGCTTTTACGTATCGACATATACTCAATTCCATATTTCCAATATGTTTACTCAAGAAATCTTTTTCTCTAATTGCAGGTAAGACAGAAAGTTTATCCTTTCCTGAAAACAAAAAATAAACTATGTATTTAATACTAATTCCGTAATACTTAACTAAATCGAGATCTACCACAACTTTTTATCTTTGCATTTAGATTGTTTCACTTTAAGATAATAATAATAATAAAAAACCTTTTCCAGGAATTACTACTATTTATCTTTTCACATAAAAAACTAATTTAAAATTAGAACATAGATGTTTGTTGTTTAATCATACCAAATCCATTACTTCATTTGGTAAATCTTTGCTTTTTTTTTAAAATTTATTTCAACCAATGAGGTTTAATGTGCTGGTTATCTCATTATCTCGTTCAGTTATCTCGTATTTTGTTTCTACTTCCCAGTCCATTCGTATACACAAGGAGTAATTCATTTCCTGATATGTTCACGCTTTGAAACTTTTGTTTGATTTCGTAGTGACTCATTCGAGTCCATTTATTTTCTGGAATTTTCTCTTGCTCGGGATGATTCACGTCGCAAGCATCCGTAGTATCTCTACTGACCCATCTCTCTTTTCGCTCGCAGCTTCTTTTTCTTTTGAAGAGGATATTGGCTTTATTTTCAGTTCACTTATTCACCCCCACTCCCTGTACTATTCTTTTAAAATTAAATTTTAAGGCTAGTTTCACCAAAAATCAGGAATCAGGATCCGTTATTTGGCGAATTTTTTTCTCTTGGAAAAAAAAACTGAAATATTAACACAAATTGTTTTTGGACTTTTATTCCATTCTTTATAGCAACGGTTCTTAAACTTTCGATTGCCGCGGCCTCAGTAGCTCACACAAAAATTTTTCAAGGGGGTCCAGGGTCAGAAAGTCCACCATTTTGGTATCATGTCCCAATACGCCGCCCAACATATTTTTTTGATTTTATCAATTTTCGGGAACAAAAACAATAAAAAATAAATTATTGAATAAATAATTAGCATTAATTAATAAAATTAATTATTAATAACAAATACATAGATTAAATTTTACGCAATATATACATAGGATTATAATCAATCGAAAAACATCAAGGACTATGGGGGGTGTCCGGACCCCTAGGACACCCCGTTGCCTCCTTTTATGTATCAGCTTGGCATTGAGGAACTTCAAGATTTTAAAACACCCGTTCCTGACTCCCAAGACGTGGCTGAGTGATTTAAAGTTTGCTCAATAATAAAGTGACCATTTTTCTTCTTACAATGAAAAGAAGGACAAAATATTTAAGAAAAAATTACAACTTAAATATATGAAACGTTTTATTAATTCAAACAAAAATACTCTAATTACGCATACATTCTTTTTAATTAGAATTTTAAACGAGTATTTTTCCATTGAACGAATTTTTTTTGTCAACATATCATTTTTTAATATATCGGAAAGTTCGAGTAAAAAATATCCTACATACTGAATTTTAAAGTAAGCACTGTAGCTAAAATAAAAACATTCAATTTTGATTTCTCACTAGTCACTTCACAAAAATCATTACCAACTGAAAAAAACTCTTTCAACTGCTGCATTAGTTCCAGGGCAGCACAACGTAAATTCAACAAGAATAATTGCATTTTCTTATGGAATGTGTTCATTTTTGAAATGGTTTAAATAATTTCACCCATCTTTCATCCATTTCTCAGCATGTTGATTTTCCGACTGTTCTAATTTATTAGAATTTAAATATACATTCAGTCTTCTTTCTACTTCAAACTTACAATTGTCATTAATTTTAATGTCAGGCATTTCTTTCGATAAAAATTCAACGTAATTTTCTATATCTACCCAATTTATATGTGACAAAGTCAAAAAATACCATTGAAAACTGTTATTTCCTGTGATATTTGTTTCAGACCATTCTTCGACATTTCGGAAACATGTTGGGTTCATCTCTGAAAATAGAGATTAACAGATCAGTTTTAAAATATTGAAAAGGAAGTAAAAAAGGAGGGCACTTTTCGAGGAAGGACAGAACCTATAAAAGGAGGATTGTCCTCCCTAAAGAAGGACTGTTGGTCACCTTATCAATAATCTTCAGATAGCCTCAACAATCGTTATCGTATTGGTGCGCTATGAATTCAGTTTCTAATCTTTGCACATGTGTTTCTAATCTATTTTTTGAAAATATGACATTGCACTAATGGCTATGTAGTTGCAAAAACTGAATTAATATTCTTGTTTCAAATCCATGTTCTAGTAGAGTTTTTTCATTGGGGGCAATTTAGTGATCTAGTCTGGGGTAGTACATCTTTCAATTTTTTCATGGAGCCTTTCAGAGGCTGTGAAAGAGGGAAATTTTGACATTAAGTAACAAACCTTCTAAACCGGGGGACCGAGGACCACCGTTGAAGAACAACTGCCTTATATCATTTGCCAACCGCCTTAAAGTTTGATATACAATATTATAATAAAATACATTTTAAACCGCTCAATTGCGCTGAAATTTTATATACATGATTATTTTGGATAACAATACAATAATTTAATTATAATTAATAAAAATTAATTGATTAAAACTAATTATTTAAAGAATTACAAATACAGCCACGTTGGCATCATTTTTGGTGATTTAGCAACCATTTTGGCGACTTGTGTCAAAACTTGAGAAGGTTTTTTCCTCACGTTTTAAAGCATTCAGTTGAACTGAAATTTTACAGACGCGATTGTTTTGGATGACAATACGATACTCTAATGATAATTAATAAAAATTAATTCCCACTTAATGTTGTGATTCTGTCATATGTAAATACATATTTATATTAATTGTAACTATTTAATAAAAAATAGCTAAAATAAATTTTTTCTTTGATGATCTAAGTAGGAATTGACTTAATTTTTTTTTATATTACTTGTTTTTTATAAAGACTGGACGTGTGTGTGTGTGTGTGGGGGGGTCCCCGAGGGATCGGTTTGTAGCTCTAAAGCTCTCCTCGTGAGCTCATTTCCTTTGGGCATTCCACCTTTAGTTCTCATGTTGTTCAGAGTGCGACGTGAATTAAAATCAAATCAAAGTAAATGAAGAATTATTAATTGTGCTACACATACATATTGAATACAGCAGTGATTCTTGAATTTTTTTGTCGCATCTCTTGGATGGTAATGATTTGTCTAGATGCTGTCTAATTACTGTTGTAACTGTTAGGATTAAGTGATACCCAATTGAATGGAGTCGGGATGAATGAGGGCTTACAATATATAGATTTATTCTTCGTGTATTAATGTTTGTTACCTCTTAAGCTTTTTCTTAATCTTTATCGGTATCTTAAGGGATACGTGTACTGATTATTTATATATCAATAATATCATAGAAATAATTTTTATATATAGGTAATTTATTTTTGAATTATAAATCTCATTTTTACAGTATTCGTTATTTTAAACATTTACTCTTACTTTGATTTTTCAATTTTGTAATTGATTTTACTTCGTTATATCGATTAAACTTATCAGAGGACATTTTTTCCCCCGTTTTTCATTTTGTCCTCTTCAAAAATCTTAAAATATCGAAGACTGTAATATTATTTGAATTGGTCGGGGATTTTCCAAACCACAAATTTTTCATTTATTGCAATACATTGTACCCCCCAACACACATTTTTAATTTTAAATAAAATAGATTTTGAAAGCAAATAATTTATATGAAAAACTATATAAAACATAGTTTTGTATTATATAGTTTTTATTACCTGGATTATTTTTATTTTGCCATATATTTGACTCAATATGTTCCAGGAGGACTCGGAGCTAGACATTTAAACGTACTATCTCCAAACTGATTCTGCCAGTATTGAACAGCTAAAATATATTAGATTTACTTTTAATTTAGTACATAAAAAGGTTATTAGAGAGCAAATTAAACTGGATAAATTGATACAAATAACGTGTGTTTCTGCACGCACTGCTTTCTACAAGGGAAAACTACCAATTCTCTTTGTGCAGATTTCAGAGTGCATTGATTTAAATTTAGAACTCTGTTGCAACTAACATGTATTAGTTATTTCTGTAAAATTATTCTGTTTACCTCAAGAGTTAAGGTTTACTTTTGTTTTCTTCTTCAAATTCAGAGTTCATGAAACCATTTAGCTTTGCAATAACAATTTAAAAGACCATTTAGTTTAAATTAAAAATTAGAACTGTAAGATATCTGTTCTTATTTTGATTTGTCTGACTTCTTTTGAATAACAGAACTATAATAGTTATACAAATATGAAAGAGCCTTAGAAAACAGTTAGAAATTTGTTTTCGTAATTATATTTAATTTATGTGAATTTAAATATGCATAAGGGGAATGTCCTTCGAAAAGAAAGTTCGTCTGAGAAGGAGGCCTTTATGTTTCTCAAAGGAATCCTTGAAGTAAAAAAGTTTAAATAACCTGCGCTCTCTGGTATGACATTAACTTAAAAAACAAATATTTAAACCTCTACACACTTTACTATTTATCTTAATTTTTAAAGTTATATCTTAAGAATTTTAATAGATACTTATAAGAACTACATACTTTATTTGTTTTACGGGATTATTTCTTTTAAATCTACGTAAATATTTATATAATATTAATTTTAAATAATATTTAAAGCTTTATTTGCTGCAATCAGTTGTCCTTAAATTATTTTATTTGAAATAAGAAATTTAGAGTAACATTTCTTTCATTGATTTTTTAAAATTTACCCATTGTTACTCTGTTTCTTAAAATTTATTTTTAATCATACTAAGCCTTTTGATATTTTCTTTGTATTGATGATTTTAGAAAGATTTTGTGTCCTTGAAATCCCATGATTTACATCATTTTGAAACTAAAATTATAACTAATACTTAGACATTTGAAAAGTTGAACCCTTTTGATATATTAAATTTGTTACAATTGTCCTAACAAATTGGAATAATTTTCTTTTTGTTAAGAATCAACTGCTTATATACAAACTAATTAATGAAAAATATTCCTTTAAATTTATCTAGCGAATAATAAGTAACCCAAGACTTCGTTTAACAACCATAACTTTTTGCCCCGAGATAAATTTATTTTAAACTAAAAAAAGTTAATTTGTTTAAAATGCTGTTTTATTAACAATGAAAGTTCGATACACTTTTAGTGGTTACATTTATAAATATTTAAGAAACAATCAAATAAAGGATTATTATATTTTCAATTAATTCTTGATCATATTAATTCTCTCTACAGTTACATGAAGGCTGTTGGCAAAGAAAATTTGTGTTCTTTATTCCAATAATTGAATTGTGTTGCCTTCAGTACATTTTCCCTCAAAACCTGCCTTTGGTTAGCTAGTTTAAAATAATATTGTTTCTAGAGCAATAGGTGGTAGATCTAATAATTTAAAAGCTCAATTAGTTGAGCCCCTTCCCCATGGAAGGGTTTTGAGACTCCTATTTAATATGAAACAAATCTTCACTACTTCACACAATGGGTCTTTGAAGGAATTAGAACTCTTAATCGAACATCCCTGGCTGCGATCTTAACTAGTGTGTCTTGATTGATTGATTGTTCATTGATATAACACTTAAAAGATACAAGGGAGCCATTGACGACGAACCTCATAATTTTGAACCATGATTAAGTTTATTGTGCTGTCCCAATGCAACTGTTATAGCAAACCACATAATATATACGTTGTCTAGGAAGTCCCCAACGGATTTAAGATACAGCATTGCTGTTATTTTATACCTTAGTCTTCAGTTTTCGACAAAACGATCCCTGATTCGCTATACAATCATACTTCATTAATTGTTGTTGATGAATTACTTCACTATCAGAGAATATTGTTAAATATTAACATTTTAAAAGCGATTCGAACAAATTTTCTTAATGGTGTATTAGAATACTGTGGTGAGAGAAGATAAAATTAAGCTTCGCCGTCCATTTACTCGCCATGTAACAACTTGTTACGAAGCAAGTTGCTAAGTTGTTACATGTTTTACTCTAATTACACCATAAAATTAATTGATATTCTAACGAGTCAAGGTCATCTGTCGATTGATCAAACGAGTCGTATGTATGCATGGCTGGAAGGGATGGGATATTATGCATGACATTCTGGTTGCTAATCAAAATTAATTTTTCTGTGTGTATATTTAAATATGATCAACTGATAGGGGAAAAATTTGTTTGCAAATACGCACTAAAAGCTGTTGGTCTTAAAGAATGCTAAATAGGAAAGACGTGTATGTGATACAGTACATTAATTAGAATTTGAAGACATCAGAGCACTGTAAAATGTTCATAAGATTTTTCAGTGCTGCAGAAAAAAAAACTAATTGATATTTGAGCATTATTTTCTTTCATGAGAATTGTTTCCCATTTTTTTAAAATCACAAATGAATTACTTTGTCATAATGTTTTGTTTCAGTGAAGTTTTTCTTCTTATTTCGTGTCAATTTAACTTTCCGATGCAAAAAGCTTCGTTCGTTGAAGTTAATATTATTTGGAACGTTCCTTAGTTTTTTTAAAGATAAAACATATAAAACGTTTTGCAATAATTTACTGCATGAACGTGTTTCGAGGATAAGGATAAGTCTTTTAGAGATAGGTACTTATCTCTGTCTCCTGAATGTGCCCACATGACATCTGAGTATATTTCTTAAGTTCAATGAACAAGCCGTTTATATCCTTTGGATATTCTGATGCGTATTTTGACTATCATAATGCATCATCTATTATTCATATATATCCTCTGAATAAGTCAATTTATTCTATTAATATTGCTTATGAATATTTTGAGTATGTTCATGTATTCTCTGAAGGCGTCCATATATCTTTTGAATGTTCTCACTGAATGTACTTTTTTTAAAAAGTTGAGCAGCGATTTTCGTATAATATACCGAGTGAGCTATAAACTTTTAAAATTCATAAAAATAAAAGGAAGAATTGATGATAAAGAAGTACGGTTTGCAAGATAGGGCTCACAAGGAAGTTGGAATTTTTTTAGCGCCAAAAATATCTTTAGTTGAAAATATTACCGGTAGAGGGCGCTGACAATCCGAAATACAAAGTACAGGACAACAGTACACTCTCTTCATTTATTCTTGCTATAAATATTGTTCAATATGACTTTCAGAACATTGTCCGACACAACTAAGGCGGCTAACAATGCCCATTACAGTTGAATGCAACATATCGGAATGAATTGCAAAAACATCACGACAGATAGAATCTTTGAGTTCAACCAATGAATGCATAACATATTGTCATGAAAATTCTTCTTCCACTCTCGCTGTCAGCCCTTTCTGGTGTGTGTGTGATTTCTATATTAACGTCATTCCAATTATCTTTTGCGAAATTTCTTCCACATATTTCCATTGTCAGACACGCTTCTTTTGTCTCTGTATCCCGGCGTTACAGTGGCTTTTTTTAAGTGTATAGAACTATTTTCTCTCTCCCTTCAGATATAAGATTTATCTTCAAATTTCAATTAATGACTTATAAAAAAACGATATTGCTTTAGTTAAAAAATTATAAATTTAAAGCAATAAAAAGAAAACAATTCTGATGCTGACAGTAAAAAAAAAAACCCACTCTTCTTTGGTTTAATGCAGTTACGACTAAAACTATTTTTGCTGCTAAAAAAACCCTTTTCCTTGTGAGCTCTTAAGAGTGTGCAACCTGCACTTCTTTATCCTCATTTCTTCTCTTTTATGTTTACCGGCCGCGGTAGCCGAGTGGTATAGGTATCGGACCGTGGCTTGCCTTGTCACGAGCTCGAGCCCAATACCACTAAAGACCCGCCGTGTAGGGCAGCGATGCACGTTAAATCTGTCGAGAGCTGAAACGTCCTCCCGTTGGTGTGGTGTGGTAGTTAGGAGAGGGGGTGCCAGCTCAGGTGTCGTCCACGTCACTTGACCATGGTTCAAAATTACGTGGTCCGTCGCCAAAAGCCCTCGTGTAGCTAAACAGTGTGACGTTAATATTCAATCAATCTCTTTTATGTTTATGATTTAAACGAGTTTTTGACTCACCCGGCATAAAAATTTTTAAAAATTTAAAAATTAGATTAAGTTTAAATAATTTTTATATGAATTATATGCAGGAAATATATTTAATTATATAAATAATCTGTGTAATTAAATATTTATAAAATATACATTTCGTGGAATTCAGAGATTAGTTAAATTTGATTTGGCTTGATGAAAAAATAAAAATAAGAATATTTCCACCTACATATCATAGTTTGAAAGGAAAATAAATGTAATGAATGAAAAGTTAAAAACACAAAAATCTATTATTGCTCAGTTTAAAAGACAGTGCTAAAAAATATTTAAAGGGATTTTCCAGATTCTTTTTCTGGTGTAAGTAACCAACATTTTGAGTAGAAGTTTAACTAATTAATGATGCGACAAAAGGGAAGCTTTCAAAATAAGCATTTTATTAAGAAATGCTGTAAGACTTTCTTCCCCTTCGAAATAAATATAATGTGGTAAAACAGAGTTTACAGGAATTAAAACGCACAGTTTCTGTAACGCTTCCATTTTTTAACTGAGATCACATTTTCAGTCACACAATAAAATTTGGCGCTCTATATAATATTTTAATACAAAATATTTTATGAAAAATAGAATTTCAGACTTCGATAAAAGAAAGTATTTAAGAAAGTACGAAAACCAGAATTGAATTCTGGTGTATATCAAAACACGTATACGGGTTTGTACTAAATGAAACAGAGAAATGAGACAAACTAGTTTGTGGAATGACATTTTGTCTATTTTTTAAGCTTTTGGTTATATCCTTTGAGTAACTAAACTATGTGGTAACTAGTTAGTAACTAAATTATTTGGCGAAAAGAAAAAAAGAAATTTTATAGAAATAAATTTACAGTTATTTGCTACGACATCACTTAAAGCACTAGGAATCTGAATTATAAATCCATAAAAATATTTCAAGACAATTTCTAAGCTTGTAAGAAAAATTCGATTAAATTTGCTTTTATTTTCACAACAATAATTAAACACTGCATCTCCTTTTCTTAACATTTAACATTAATTATTAGTTCTATATTATTTATTATGAATTGCTTCAATATTAATAAATATGTTCAATACTAATTCTACATAATTTAATATTAGTTACTGCTTCTACTTTATTCAATTTTAATTATTAATTCCATATTATTAACTGAAGTTCAAATTACATTATTAATATATTCATATGCGGGTTGAATTACGGGGTATTTTTTGAATATTTAGGGGCCGAAATATGAGTTTCGGTACCACAAGTATATTTATATTAATATGAAAATTTCTGATCAAGAGCATAACCTGTAACCTATTTGAAAATATAAAACATATGGTGAAAGAAAAAGTATATTGCATTCGTAGAGCATAGTTATGAACGATTTTAGAAATGTAAACGAAAAAAACAGTTGATTTTTCGATTAAAAATAATATAATAATTTGTTCAGTTACAAAGTCTCTATTATTATCTAAATTTACGTTTTTTAGAATTCCAAGAAGGTTTCTAAATTTTATACCTAACATTTATTATTATTTATCGACCATTTTTTTCTTCCCTTTATAGAATTTTCAATTCGAGAGATTTTGGTAACGTATTTCCTCTCTAAAAACCAATTCTTGCCTACAAGCTTGAATTTCTCCCTGATATTTTAGAGCACCCTGGGCACCTTCTTAAATGACCTTGGTTGAGCAGACCTTTGGCGATTCACGCTGGACTTGTTGGCATTCGTTCCTGTCTCGAGGTCTTTATTCAATGTTTCATTCACATGACAGAAGTGGATTGAGTGGAGACATTGTTAATTTTAAATATTTCATGTTGTTGCTATTTTTGCTGAAAAGTTATAACTTATTTATTGCTTATGTTATATGTTATTTGTTGTTGATACATGTTTGTCATTGCTATTTTATTATAGTTGCAGTAGTATGTTATTTTTAATAAAATACGTTTAACGTGAAAACGCTTAAGATGAAATAATACAACAAACGGTCCCGACAGACTACTATGCATTTTCATGCATTTTTTTTCTCTTAACACAAAATGAAAATCGCTTAACACGAAAATATTTCCCTCCTGGAATGAGCAAGGTACGGAAAACACCAGACATTTAATGATATGTTTGAGAAAGTTTCTGTATTATTGGACTGTCATAATGTATCATCGAAAGAATTCGTTGCAGTAGACGACAATAATGTATGTACAGCCCCAATTATGGCAGACAAAAACATTTTGGAGTTTGTACAAAGCTAAAAAAAATATCAATGTTACAGATTCCAGTGACGAAAATGAAATGAATAATGCAGCTCCTATTATCTCGTCATCTGAAATGTGGAACATCATGAAAAGTAT
Source organism: Trichonephila inaurata madagascariensis (assembly GCA_019973955.1). NCBI lineage: Eukaryota > Metazoa > Arthropoda > Arachnida > Araneae > Nephilidae > Trichonephila > Trichonephila inaurata. Next base: position 218,062 of record BMAV01021069.1, on the reverse strand, counting down.
GCGTAGTTATTTAGACGCTCATTTCAATGGTGAAATAAATAAAACAAAATGCATGACATCGAACAATTTGTTGTTTGATGTTAAAAAAACACAATGCTAAGAAAAATATCAAAATATTTTCCAAAAACTCAATAAATGTTTAGTTTTTCAAAAATCTTGAAAGTTTTGTATTAAATTTCATTCAGTTCTTGTAAATGTTTTTGTTTCATTGATTTTTATTAAATTCATGCATATATACATATCTATGTAAATAAAATGTACTCTAATAAACTTAATTTTGTTCATTTATGTTTTTTCTTCATTTTTTGCAATATCCCTTAACATAAAAAAATACTTCAGTCCCTTCATTTTCGTGTTAAACGATTTTTACTGCATTATTATTTTCATTTTGTTTACATTTGTGTAAGCAGGGAACGTGGTTTTTTCTTTTAAGTCTCTGAACTTTTACGTGTAAAAAGTTTTCGTTTACAGCACAGTAAGACCAAAGTTTAACACCGAAACACAGTGTAGAAATTTTTACCTTTTGAGATCCTCAAGACCCAGTTGGAAACCTTTCTGAAACCCTATTTATTTAACTAATGTTAGTTCAGTTTAAAATGCAAGGTATTGAAGAACTGCTTTCAAGGATAATCCAAAAATTTCAAACAAAATACGGTATTTAGGATTTTTTTAAAAAAAATTTCAAAATTACGAAATTCTACAAAGGTAGCATTACGTCCAACTGGAGATAAGAAAAAACCCCAATTTAAAACTATTAAAAGTAATTAAATAAGTTTTCCCAGTGACATATTTAACTAAGGAGTCTACAAATATTAAATATTTTGCAGTATTTCAGGAATAGGACTTTTTACTTATTCTATCAACGATCATTTAAAACTCACGTACCCAAATAATGAGTATATCTTGGGTTTTTAGTTTAATAATGTTGAGAAATTTACTTTTTAATGTATTTCAATAAAACACTCGACAGATGAAGAAATTCTTGCTGATGCATTACTTGCAATAGTAACGAATAATTTTCAAAAATTGATGATCCCGATTTTTAAAATTCAATCACTAAAAATAATGATTCGAAAAATTCAGAAGAAGATGAAGGCGAAATCGATAAGTATCGACATCAAAGAAAAATTAAGTGCATTTGGCATTACATTTGAGATCACCTGTAAAAGATGATCAAATACAAAAAAAAAAATGTTCAGGATAGAGCAATCTATTATAGTAAATAATATAGCACACACACATACGAGGAACGAATATGGGAGCTGTTGATTATTGTTACTATCATATTACAGAATATTTTTTCATACTAAAGAATGAATAAGGAGACATGCAATGCATATATATTGTGTGTGCATTAGCCATTGTAAAAACCGGAGATTCAAGTGAGAGACAGACTCCATTCATTAATTCTTACCCTATTATTATTATTATTATTTTGAGTATTAGAGTAAAAAAGAATTTTCAGAATATTCAAATGATTTTGCGTTATTATTAACGTGTTGTTTCGAGGTACCAAGACCACCAAATAAATTTGTGAATTAAGACTCCCAAAATTTCTTTTTTAACACGCTTTTATTTGCTTCGCCTGTATGTAACGGAATTCTTGGAACTCTATTTTTACTCACTTTAAAAGGTTTATAGATAAATTCAAAAGTTTGCACACTTTTCAAGGATCAATGACAATACAATAATTTAATAATTTTTTTCCATTGTCCTGATCAGGATCATCAGGATTAAATTTTTCCCATTTCCAGATTTGATGACTTAATTCCAAATCCCATTTCCAAATTTGGCGACTAATTCCAGATCCCATTTCCAGATTTGGCGACTAAAAGATTAATTTACAACCCTGAAGTGAAAACGTTCATGGTTAATACAAATATAACAAACAAATAAGTGTTCGTTATGTGAAAAATAGAACGATGCGTCAGCAATTTCTTACCATAGTATTTGCAACTGTCCGGTTTTTCTGCAAATGGAAATAAAATAAATAACAATTTAAAAACTAAAAAAAAAAAATAAATAAAAAATACGCTTTTATTGTAGATCTAGCTAAGAAATGAAAAATAAATTACAGTTAAAAAAAAAGCAAAAAAACGTGCTTTTACAGTTAATCGAGCTCAAAAGTAAAAAATATTTCTTAATATAAAAATAACGTGATTTACGAAAGATTAATGTCGTTGTGGTAAAAGCGTGGGGTGCTCGATATCAATTGTTATAATTTCTTACTAGTTCTATTCCTAAATACAGAGTTAGTGTAAAAGTGTAGTACACAGCACTCCACACACTTTTACTACAAAGACATTAATTTTCACGTTAAACATTTTATTCTTCTATTATGAATTATTTTTTATTTTTTAGTTCAATTAACTATAAAAAAGTATGTTTTTTAATTTTTAACTATAATTTATTTGCTTTCTTATTTTTTAATCAAATTTCAGTAAAGAAACCATTAAGTCAACTCAGCATATTCTGTTGCTTATTTCTGGGGTCTTAAAAATAAACAAAAACACAATTGTTGGTTTAGTATAAAAAATAATTGATTGATTATTAATGAAATACTTCAAAGCTACACGAAGTTTATTAAGGGCGACACCGTAATTTTGCACCTATGCTAAAAGACGAGGATGACACATGACTTGGCATCCCATTTAAAAAATAGGGTGCCAGGTCTAGTGTCGTCTTCGTCACTTCGCATCGTTGTTGCTGTGTCGTGTGTTTTTATCTTGGGATACATATTGTAACGTCGTCAGTCATTCGCCCCCAAAAAAAATTTTTAAAATTTACTTTTAATATTTTAAATATATTTATTAGATTCCAAAAAATATTCATTAAAAGGCCAAAGCCGGGCGGACAGTCTTCATCACTGAGGTCAGCCCCTAGCTTTTTTTCCCGGGGTCCCGTTTTCCCATGGGTCTATCTGTCCAAGTCTCCTCTCCGTCCGTCCTTGGTTTTTTCCTCTCGTCCCTTCCTCCCCTTCTCCGTCCCAAAATTTACCCCCTTTTAAAAAAACCCGGGCGGGTCCACCCCCCGCCCCTCGTTTCCCCCATTGGCAGGTAAAAGAAAAGGGGCTGCCCTCGTCTTCCTCATTGGCGGTCAAAGAAAAAGGGCTGCCCTCGTCCCCGGGGCCCCCTGCGTCTCTCATTTTCGCGGAAAACACGAAACCCTTCCCCATCCGTCTGAATCCAAGGGGGGCCCCAAAAATACATCTATTCATCTCACACCCCCAAACCCCACTCTCAATGCCTCGACTTCTATTCAAAACTTTCATAAAGGGAATCCCAAATCGCATTCCTTAGCCATTTTATATTCCCGACCAGATGTCTGCGCTGGTCCAGGGCCCGGCCCCAAAAAACAATGACCCCATGGCCCCCTGCCCCGTCATCCAACATCTGTTTGGTGATGGATGGATAGGGTGATTTCAGATGAATTGACGGGTGGGGTTCACATCAATTGAAGACGTCACAATATGAAATACAAGTGGAAGAACAGAAACATACAATTCAAACAGAAAGAATATAGACATTTATTACAAATGATGATCCCAGCCAGTAGCGCACACAGGAATTTTTCAAGGGGGTCCAGGGTCAAAAGTCCTCCATTCTTGTGTCATGCTCCTTTTGATTTTGTCGATTTTCGGGAACAAAAAACAGTAAAAAAACTAATGATCGAATAAATAATTAGCATTAATTAATAAAATTAATCATTAATAACAAATACTTTAAAAAATTAAATTTTACGTACTATATACTTAGAATTATAATCAATCGGAAAAAAAAATCAAGGGCCTGGGGGAGTGGTCCGGGACCTCTAGGATTCCTCCCTTGTGTCCGCAACTGATCTCAGCATATAATATAAGGGTGCGCTGCTTTCTATTCAAGACAACAATCCATTACAGGCGCAAGAGAATTCCACTTCTTTTCCTTAAGAAGATACAACCATGCCTTACTCAGGATTCGAACCCACTTGGCCGAGCTTACAAGCCGGGAGTCAAATCCACCATACTGGGTGGGCGGCACTTAACATCGTTAATGGCAGTGAATAATATGTGTATGTCAATGCTTTTGTGATTTTTTTTTCAGCGTATCTTTAACAATAACATTATCTGTATTTATTTCATATATTTTCGCTTAACCAACCATTTAATTAAATAGATTCATTCCAGGATGATCAGTTAAGAGGGTTCATGAAATAACCAACAATACATTTCTTTTCAAAATAAAATTCTTATTTATAAGTTACACGTTAGATAATAGTTTTCACTCCATCTTCTCGTTTTCTGTCCCTTCTTTTAAATAGCATTCATGCGAAAGACAGTAAATTAACACCTGAATGAACTTGATAGATGAACCAATTTACTGAAACAATTTGTACAGTTTCGATGGTAAAAAAAGGAGGTCACGTTTGCATGCAAATCGTTAAGGCTGAGTCATTTTTCCAATATAAACTCTGATTCATCAGGTCATTTTATTCTAAACTCACCAAATTTGGTACAAATCGTTTTTCCTGCAGTTTTCCTACAAGTAGGAGGTCTTCGCTCCAAGTTAATGTGACCGCAAATAGCTAATTTCAAGACAAAAATAAACAAGCTATTATTTGGAATTGCTTCTTGAAGTTTGTTTACTGAAGGATCTATCTTAGTGGGGTCGCCAACCGTGGAATTACTGACGATTAGTGAAAAAATTTCGTTAGTTCTCGGAAAAATTTAGAACTTATTTACGTTTCTGGTATCGATTCCCCTCTTCTTCGTTGTATTTTAATTTATCTACACGTCACCAACATAAAATTGGTATACAATCAGAATTGACACTTTGTGAATAAATAAGTGTATTTACATTAACAAAATGAAATTTTATGCTCGCTGTTGTACAAAGAGTGTACTAGAATATCCCATATTTATTCATAAAAAAATTATTCGTATATTTTACAAACAATTGTTTGCTAATTATCTTCAAACTAGTCCTCTTGGGCTTCTACTCGTATGCACTTTTCTTAACGATTCTGTCGTTGTTGGAAAACTTTTGTGATGGCGTGCAGCTGATACGTCATTTTCTCTATGACGTATTTTTTTTGGATTGCCGTATGGCAGCTTTTCTCAAACTGTGGGGCACCCCCCCTATGGGGCGGGATAACTCTACGAGGGGGACGCGAGCTCATTGAGTATAAGTACTACTAAATGTATTTAACAACACTGAGTTAAGAACAAGTTTAATAATTACCATTCACCGCATGGGGCTGTCATATACAAAATTATATACAAAAATTAACACTTGATAATTTTTGTGCGGTTTATAATTAATCCCTTAACTGCCGATTAAAATTTACGTGATTCGCTTCCCAATGCCACCGTTTTCATAGTAGGCACGCGTATGTGATGAATTGAGAAGGGGGATGAAAAGGAATAAATAAGTAAAACCTTCTCTGAAATAAGTAAAACTTTCTCTGAAATAAGTAAATCCATCGTAAACACTATCAATGTCCTTTTATTGAATTCCAAATTCTTCGGGATAATTTTATGGATGGTAGTGTTCAGAGACGTATTTCAGAAAGACGTATATATACGTCCGGCGCATTAACTCTTTGACAGAATGAGACGTTTATATACGTCGGCAGCACTTAAAAGGTTAAAATAGTATTGTACATTTAGCGTCAAAGTATAGTATTATCGAATTCAATACATTGTTATGGTATGGGGGGGGCACGATGAAAATTATGATTTAATATTGGATCGCAAATATTGAAAGTTTGAGAAGAACTGCCATATGGGGTTTCTCTGTAGGTTTATTTTTTTTTTCTGCTGGTTTTTCTGGTTCATAGAAATCTTCAAAAATTATACATAACTTAATGCAATAGCATTGTTAGAATTTTTAAGTAATTAGAAAGGAAAGTTCGATGGAGCTTACTAAAATTTCCGCATTTATCAGGGATTATTTTATATGGCAAATACTTATATAAAAAGTCAGTACAGTTGCTAAAATAAAAAGTTAAATATAAATTCTTGAAGTTAGAAAGCCGAAAAATGCTTTCAGAAATTTTTAAAAAGAGAGTAAATATCAGAGAAATATCCTACAAAATATATAAAAAGAACCAATTAAATTATACATTTATTTAGCCTTTTGAAATCCTGATTAAAACTAATAAGAAAGTTAGTAACAGCACGAATGTGTTAGTTAGAATATTACATGTACCTGGACTATGGTAACAGGGAGATTCAAACGGATGACGAGCCTCAATTTATTCTTTGCTCAAAGTTGCTTTTACGGCAACGCTACTCTTACGGCAGAAAAGATGATTTTTTGTGAGTACAGTAATACCCTGAACTAGGGATGGCGATCGGAGATCGATTAATCGAAAAATCGACTTCTCGTCCTCCTCCCCCCCCAAAAAAAATCGATTTTTTTTTAAATCATCATGTAGCACTGAATCGATTCAGTGAATCGATATTTCATCCTAGAAAATCGGCACTCGATTTTTTTCCGTTTTGGTAAAAACTATAAAGTTGGTATAAAAACCATAAGAAACGAAGAATTTAAACACTATTTATTGCAGGCAGTTGTGCACCTGAAGTATGATCTTACACATTACGGTCAAGAACAAAAAAAAACTCTATTTATTATCACGTTCACTCAAAAGACATGATCTACATGAGTATCGTGGGATCATCTATTCTTCGTGAGCGCCCTTTTTTCGATTGCCGGCAACATCGCAAGTGATGATCGGAACCATTTGGATCCCAGTAGACTTGAGAGACTGTTGTTTTTAAAAAGTTTAGATATTAAGCATCGAGAACTATATAAGATATATAATCTATTTTCTAAACTTTTTAATGTTACAAATACATTTAGAAAATAAATGTCTTCTTTTATACCTGATACTTTGATAGGGTAACAAAAATAATTGCAATTGTCGAATTCTCTGAACTAAAAAAAATCCCCTGATTTTACTGATAAAAGATCGTTTATTATGGTATTTTTCTTGTTTTTCATAAAATGGATTTCTTTTTGCTTAATCAAAGAGCCAAGATTTTTCATAGCATTTGTATTTTTATAAGAGATTGAAAGACAAATGAGCCTATTTTACAATTAAAAACTCCTATCAGGAAATACTTTTCTTAACAAGAAGAATAAATACTCTGACATGATTAAAATTCCAGTTCTATATTTCAGTAAAAATCAGGATTTATCGCCGATAGAATAAGAACAATCGATTGAAATATAGACAGATTTTATGTTAAAAGCCAATATGAACAAGAATATCTCGATTTTTGGTTAAAAATTTAAGCCGAATGTCCTCAAATTTCTGCTGAAGTTATAAAACCTTTAACGCCCATCGTTACAACATATTTGTGTGAAAAGTCGTCTTCAACATGTGTCGGAGAAAAAATCAAGAACAGAAATAAAGTGGATGCTGAAAATGAAATGCGTTTACTAATAACGACAATAGAACCCACTTTTATAACTTATTAATTTTATATTAATCATTTTTTAAATAACAAATGCAATACTTTCACTGTCTTTACACAAAATGCCGCGTCTGCCTGGTCTACTTTAAAAATCATATTAAGATATATTCTAGGTGTGTGTGTGTGTGGGGGGGAGATGGGGTTCCCTGAAATTTCTTTAGTTGAGTTTGGTGTTTTATGGCGCAAGAGCCAGTTTTGGCTATACTGCGCAAAAACATTCATAGGTCTGTGGTCTGGACGGGAAAAGAAGAAAAGAAGAAATTGGATGACAAGATGGAGGGTCGAAAATAGAGAAGGATCACTGGGGTACCCCGGGGTCATGACACCCGTGTTTACCAAAGATAGTAAACCCCTTGGGTAAAAGGAAAAGACCACTAGGGTACCTCGGGATTGTGACACCCATACCCACCTAAAGGGGGTGAAATTTCTTTAGAGTTTTAAGGGTTCCTTTGAGAAGAAAAAGTTTGATAACCACTGCTCTACACAAAGAAAGTATCGTATTTTTGTTATAATTACTCATTTCTGTTTCATTTTATCAATCTTTTTTATGTGCAAAATATGGTTGTACTTTATTTTCAATTTTGTGATGTTAAGTGATTTTCTGACTTAACGCTCCAAAGGAAAACATTGTATATTACAGATTTACTTCTAAATTTAAAAAAAAAGCGTTGTTATTATCCTATTTTGTGATGTTAAGTGATGTTCTAACTTTACACGACAGAGGGAAACACTGAAGGTGTGTAGAGATTGTTTTGAATTTCAGGATGAATTACCATACACATAAGTTATGTGAATTTTGAAACATTTTCTGGTATGGAAATATGCTCCTAGATTTGCATGTTGATCTTTTTCTGCAGGTAAATACATTTCTTAAAAAAAAAAAAAAAAAAGGATTTAAAAAAAGAACTGAAAAATGTTTCTGTTTCTCTGAAAGAGTCACAGATTAGAACCCCACTAACGACTGAAAACTAACGAAGCGTTTTCTCTGCTGGGAATCGAGGTCAGTCTGGTTTGCAGACAGACGAGCTAAAACTATTACTCACTAACCGGACGTTCACTTTCCTCCTCGAAGTAGTTACGCAACTAGGTATATGCACGTGCGTGCTACAAAATCTGTGACAATCGCACCTTCTGTCCGTGGCACAACTCGGTATCTTCCTACCATCTTTTGCCACGCAATTTGCATACGAGATTGCAGACGATTGCGATTTAAAAAACCGTTAGCAATGGGTACATGTGTAAAAGCTACTATGTGTTCGAAAAAAAATTTTTTTTTTCTTTTTTCCAAACAAATTATTTTTAATGGTTTGATTCACTTCGATTCACCTTCGTGATCGAATGCAAATTATTTTGCAGGAGAGGTCAACATTTGTATCCCGTACGGCCTGAATGTCGTGGGTGGTCCTTGAAACGTTCGAAATGTATTGTGATTGAAAGCCTAGTAGGCAGTTCGTTAGACGCAGGGGGTATAGGTGCATAAAATCGTCTGGAAATTGATTGCCTCTCGTACCTGTTTGATTGTTCTAATGTAACATTGTGTCGTTTTCCTATGTATCTAGATTCGCCTTAAGCTACAGCTGCATTTTATAAAGCTGTTCACTTTAAAGCTACTATGTTCAGTTGGAAAAAAAATTATTTTATATATATTTAAAAAATTTTTTTTCTTGCAAATGTCTGCCTTGAAATGTAGTTGGGAAAAAAACACGTAGTCGGCCTAACAATAAAGCTGCAAAAATCAGAGTACCCTTTTAGCTAAAATTGGTAAAAATTAATAATTCACAGTCTTTTCATAAATACCAATTGTAGCTCTAGGGTTATTGATATATTTTTATAGAGGATGAAAAGTTTTACGTATAAAAAAATGTATTAAAAATAATTATTTAGAATAATTAGAACGTATACACATTTTTGGGTCACATCTCTGTCTTAAAAACATTTTATTTTGCATTTAAAAAGAATTACTGTACAGTGTTTTTAAAGTAAGCACAGTAGACACAGCTGCAAGGTCGCATCCCAAGAACGCGTTTAAGTTTTATAAGAGTAATATCCCCTAACCGTATATATACCGTAAAATAATCTGGCGTATAACACGCATCTATAATTTTAAGTTTAATTTTTTAAATTTTAGGTACATTCGCCGTATAACACTCTTCTTTTTGTGAAGAAATCTGAAATATTAGTATGCATTGCTCTTATGTTTTGAAGTCATTTATTCGAGATATTATCCCAAACTTTTGATATATACAAAATAGTTTTCTTCTAGAACTATAGCTCTCTTTTAGTTCATAAGGCAAGTCATTTCTTTTAAATAAACAGTATTACGATACATATAGAAGAAAAAAAATGTTCATCTCTTTTACTTTTAAAGCTATCCTTTTTATACCAGGCGTATAACACGCACCCCTCAGTTTAGATCGTATTTTTTTGTGTTAAAAGTGCGTGTTATACGTCGGATTTTAGGTATATAATATTTTTATTGAAGCTATTCATTTTTTTAGTCTTTGTTTATACATAGATTGAAATCATGCATAATTATTTCCGTAAAATTTTATGCGTTTGTAAAATTGGCGAATTATGAAATTTCTTACAATAATATATGAATTAAAAATTTGTGCTTGTTTTGATTGTATTTCCTGCGTACGACCATAATCTGACCTTATTTGAATTTAACATGTGGCAACAATCTACATTAGAAAATGTCAGCTATATAAGCAACGAACGTTTCAGTAAATAATAAAGAACAAATTATATTGTTAACAAACATACAAAGGAATTTCTGTATATAATAATACAATTTCTATATAATATACAAAGGAATTTCTACATATAACTTCTTACTTTGTTGTTAAACAGTTCCATCGGGAATTTAAATAGGTATTCACATAAAAAGAGATAACAAAAAACGGAAAAGCTATAAACCTATTTATATATATATAACTTATAATACATATAAAAATATGGTTATTTAACTGTTGCTATGGTAACCTTATATAGATAAGTATGAAAATATTTTGAAAATCTGTTTTCAAAAGAAGGTTTTGACATTGAAAAATATAAATACTATGAAACAAGTTTTTATTTATGATTTCTATAATTTTTAAAAACCTTATGCTGTTGCTTTTATGTACATTTGTTGTCTCCATATTATATAAAAGTTCATAAGTGATTTAAAAAGAAACTTAAAAAATTTTTCAGAAGATTAAAAAGTGCAGAATATTTAGAAAAAGTTTTTATAATAACATTTTGGCATATATGTAATTAGGACTTCTATAACAAAGCCTGAACTAGGATTTTTGAAAAATTCACATGATTACGATGAATTGAAATAACCGATGTTTTTTGTTAAAATTTCTCTGCTGATAAAAAATATGAATAAAGTCACTTCTAAACATTGTATTTTAAAAGTTGTTGTTCTTTATTTGTGCAAAAGTGTCAGCTTGTAGGCAAATTATTATTATTATTGAATAATTTTTCATAAAAGGAGAATGTTTTGGAAATTTATCAGGTGTCATCCCTCGTTCGCTTAACCGAGGCTCAACATAAAATTGTCACCAATAGCCCTCGTGTTGATTTATAGTACGACGTTGATAAATACTCATTCTCTAAATGAATTAAAGAAAAAGGGATTTTTTTTAAAAAATTATATTTAATTAAAGGAGGAAGAAAAATGAGTACACATGACCAAAAAGTTAAAAATTGGTAATGTTAAAAGAACTTTCTATGAATATTTAACGAGTTTTTATGATTATTTAACTTCATTATAAAAGAAAATATCGAAAGGTTATATTTAAATCGAATTATAAAAGTGAAAAAACTAATGTTCACACTTCATTAATAAAAACCTATTTCGAAACTTTGTCCTAATTTTGTTGAAATAAAAATCTGGCGCGTGTAAGGCTATTTGGAAGAAGTCCAAAGGACGGTCGGCCGATGAGTGGACGACTCATGTCCATTATAATAGTGGACTGCGAGGCGCCGTAAATAATAGTAACGGCGGTATCGGACAATAATGATGCCGGAATAAAGGGATCGAAGCCTTATTCTGGCATCATTATTGAACAAGATGTCTGGGTTTTGCCCTTGTGAAAATTGTAAAACGTCACAGTAAAAAGCAGAAAATATTTCCTCGTACAGTTTTTAAATTTCCTTTTCCACTTTTTGGTTAGAGGAATAGGTCTATGTGACGGAGATAGTACTTTCTCCATTCCAAAACTTTGTATACTATAATTTTCAAAAATCAGGGCTTTTGTATCGGGGCCATAAAATTTGCCAACACTAGAAATAATTAGGATATTTATTTTATATAAAATAAAGAGGACATTCTCATAATAAAATGATTTATTGATAGACGATTTTTCATTTTTAGAGATGCAACGTAGAATGTTTGTATTTGTTAGGGATAAAGTTCTTGGAAAAATGCATAAAAAATAAAAAGGGAATATTTGTTGTAATAAAAAGTGATACAAACCTCTTGTGTATGATATCTATTAGAGTAAAAAAATCTAAATTGCAAAAATTATATTTCAAGCTTCTCTTTTCTATTTTTTTTTACAAGAAAGAAAGGAGTTATTAGTGTTTCTCATCTCCATTTCTTATGTCTGAGCAGATAGTATGCACACATACCCCTTTACAAAATTATTTTGAAAGCGTGACACTACTTAAAATGTTAAAAGCCCTTATGTTAGCTAGGTATCCCTGAAATAATTTAAATGGAATCTTTTTTTTTTTTCTGCTGCTGCTGCTTCTATGTTTAAAGATGAAAATTTTCGGAATATTATGAATATAATTTTTTATTTATTAATTTTTTACTATTTTTACCCTTATATTTGATATTCTCTTCACGATTTTATGTTCAAAACCCTTTTTGAAATATTAAAACAAAGAGTTTATTATAAGAACTTTGGAATGAAATCACGTAAGTAAATAATAAATTAAAATTCTACGGTGGATTTATAAAACACACGCGCACATACTCGTACACCGGAGATTTTTTTCTACAATGAAATATTTGTAAATAAATTACCATATTAATCCAAAATCCTGACAATAAAATTTGTCACAACTATTTAATAATTTTTTTACTTTCTAGTTAAATTTGAATCCAAAAGAAAATTTCGAATTTAGAATATGTCAAAAAGTTTCATTTAGAGGAAAAAGAATTTAATCAAAAAAATGATCAGAAATGCAAGATCTCCTTGCCCCTCTAAAGCTAAGCTCAAATTAACTGAAAATTACTCCAATTTTATTAATTTTTGTTGTGAGAGACAGATAATCTCATGCAGTAGTTGTAATAAAAACATTTTTAGTTAGAAAAGAGATTTTTTTCCACGTCATTTCGTATCCAATATTCATTTAAGAGGAACTATAAAAATTTAAGTTAAGTAAAAATAATATTATAATAATTTTACTAAGCAAAAATGCATTTAATGTTCTAAATATAAGTTGATATGTATATGTGTTCCTTTATCTTTGATAAAGACTGCCGAAATTTTTAAAATTCAATTAATATTGTTTTTTCAATCGTCACTATAACTGAGTAACTAAGTGGTATGGATCACATAAGAATGTAAGACATAAATAAGAAAAATCATCGAAGTATACTATAACCTAAAATCATCTCCAAATGTCATTAAAAAAGTAGAAATGAATTAGAAATATTTTAATGTAAGGTTCAAAATAAGATTCTTTCAAGTGTATATATATATATTTTTATTTATTGAGGTCAGATAAAATAATTTTCATGCACGAATATCACGCGGGGCTTACAGAAGAAAGTAAACAAACAAAATAAGATAAAAAAAAGTAAATAACAAAACAAAAGTTACAAAATAATGAAATAAAAGAAACAAGTATATGTATATCACATTTAATCCTATCACAAAAATTTCGCTTTAAAGTTTGATTAAGACATGCATAGAAATGAATTGGTGGCTATTTGATAAATATAAGAATAATTCTTTCCAAGTTGGTTTTTTTTAATAAAAATGTTAGGAGATAAAATTATTAATATAAATTTTAAAAAATAATAATAATGTTAAGCCATTCTATAATTATTAAAGTATTTTATAAAAGAAACAGAGAGTCAATGTGTTTAAAAAATTTCGAAAGCATTTCAAGCATAAAAAAGACGGAAATTTATGCAAAAGTGAAGGCAAAATAAATTAAGCTGTTTTTTTCGTCTGGCGAATTTCCGGAAACATTTCTATTAATATAAATACCTTCCAGTTAAACAGTTTAGCGTGGGAGACCATTTTCAATGAAAATGTAATAAAAGTTTCGAAAATGTGTGGTTGTAATATATATACAATTTTTTCACTAAATCTTTCATTTTTTAAAAATTTTATCTTTAAAAAATAGATTTTATACCTTAATTAAATGTAGGCAAATATTATTTACATTAATAATATTAAAAAATATATAAATTCTTCCTTTTAACTTTATATCAAAGGAGACATTCTTGTGATGTTTTAAAATAGTTTTTAAGTATAATTGCTTCGTGACCATGGTTTAAGACAAAAACAGTCTGCATATAGAAAGAAGATATATTTTAATTGCATCCCTTATTTCTGCATATAAATTATTCAAGTTAAAAGCTGAGTAATTAAAAACATTCAAAGCGAGTCAAAAAATAAAATAATTATCGTATTAAACACAATAAAAAAGTAATATCCAGATTAGTGTTAGCTGAATCGAATAAAATGACCCATTTTAAATCCATTAATTATTAATTTAGATGTTATTCATTACAATGATGAAACAAGGAGGAAGGAAATAGTGAAAAGAATTGAATTTTTTTCTTTTCATTGAAATAACTCTTTGAAGGGAATGCTTTATTAATTACATTTACTTTTTATTTTTAAACTTTCTTAATTATAACGTGTGAGATATGCATCTGTGGAGGGCGATTAATGATACGGTAGGTGTAATTTGCAAGTAATTATTCATAACCTAATATTCTCCTATGAGTTGTGTTATTAAAGTCTCTTTGTACGATTCTCTCACTTTTAATTGAATTTACTCTCAATTCTTAATCTCTCCCTTCCGGTATAAAATTACTTTTTAGTCTTAATTCTTAACTTAGTCTTGTGATTAAATCGACTGTGTAAGAGAGTGAGAGAGACTGTCCAATTTATTTGGAAATCTTAGTAATAAAGAAATACTTACTTAATGGTCGGGGTGCTTAAATACGGGTCAAGATTTACTGGAAGGTCAGAAAAATTAATTTTGAAAATGCGTCGGTTAAATGATTTGAGTCCATTCACGAAGGTTAAGCGTGTTATAAATTAATAAATGGGTGGTGTGATGTTTTTAATATTGAATCACGGGCTTATGTTTTTGATTAATTGTGAATAGGGCTTCGAATAGGCAGATTATGTTATTAAGATTTAGTTAACAAAAAAGGGGCAGGGGTCATGACAATATGTATTTTATTTTGTGTAATCATGGTAGAATATTTTTTGGGGAATAATAATTCTATGCACGCTAAACCTGCTTAATTTTTTAAAAAATTTGAGGTTATTTAATTTTAATACAATGGGGACTGTGAATTGATTCATTGATTGTTTTACTTACGTAGCGCTTTGAAGCAGCACGGAACTTGTTGGTCATTGACCACGTAATTTTTGGGCCATTGTCAAATGTCTAGGAGGACATCTGAGCTGGCCCCAAGCTTTCGTACTTCAACAGCTTGATGACTTTTAGCCTTGACAGATTCTACGTGGAAAGCCCCTCTACGTGGCTTGCTTTAGTGGTTTCATGACTCGAACTCATGCACTGTGGGAACGTTTAATGTAAGTGGTGTCATTCCAGATGTCGCCTGTATCGTTTGAGTTTCTTATCTATTACTTGATCAATATTTTATATCTAAGCTAAACTCAGTCGCGCAACAGCTCAAAGAGGGCCCATTTCAGTTTTCTTGACCTTGGACACTAAAGTGCATGAACAAATATTCCGGTCAGGTGGGCAGTATGACCCGAAGCCCCCAGTGCTTAGTTCTCAAGCAAGCACTGTACACATTTATCAACCCTCTGAAGGGATGAAAGGCTGTGTCGACTTTGCTCAGTTCCAGGGTTCTGAGTCCCGAACCTGTGGCGTGGAAGAGTGATACGCTACCGCATCTTTTATATCAATATATTACATCCCTGGAACCATATCTTGCTCTTAAGCCGGGGTGGACATTAAGTCGATCGCGATTGACTGGTGGTCCTCCAAGGCATTTTAGGGTGACCGCCTTCACTAAAACCTAATAACCACATGAAATTCTAGAAATATTTTAAAAATACGGAGAGAAAAAAATCGAATCACAAGAGAAAAAATTCGCAAAATAGATGTTAGTAAAAGGGAGGTAGGACTGTATTGTAGACTTTCTGTTAGATCACTACATCTACGCCACTGGGTGGACCGCAACACCTTGAAAGAATTAGAAGTAACCCACATATCCTGGAAAAGTCTGCCCACCCCTGCTCTTAAGGATGTATATTTTATAAAATCATTTTATATTAAAACGTTATGTTACACACTTCTGTGATTTTATTTCACTATCTTCGTTTTCGAAATAAAACCATAATTTCCAAAATTTGCAATTAGGGACACTGTGATTAGTTTTAGATTATAGCCTGCAACCATTTAATCAAAGAGAGAGAAATGACTTTCCAAAAAAATTATAACTTTCTTTGTTCGAATGTAATATTACCTTATATGGGGATACGAGTGAGTGAATATTAACGTGGCACTGTTCAGCTACACGAGGGCTTTTGGCGACAGACCACGTAATTTTGAACCATGGTCAAGTGACGTGGACAACACCTGAGCTGGCACCCCCTCTCCTAACTACCACACCACACCAACGGGAGGATGTTTGAGCTCTAGACAGATTTAACGTGCATCGCTCCCCTACACTGCGGGTCTATAGTGGTATTGGGCTCGAACTTGTGACAAGGCCAGCCACGATCCAATACCTTGACCACTCGGCTCTTCGGCCCCTTATATGGATACAGCTGTGTGCACCCTGTATAAAGAACTGGTATACAACATAATAAAAATGCACAAAATAATTCTGTGGCTTATACGAATTTTATTACAGAAAGCAAAAAATAAACGGTGCAAAAACAAGATTTTCTCAATTATCTTAGTTAGGATTTGAACTGTATTCTCTTTACAGGGGAATTGAAAACAAATCGTTTCACCTCTCCGTTTTTCGAGTTCACTTTGTGGCCGCGGTAGCCTAGTGGTCAAGGTAATGGACTCGAGACTGGGGGCGTGTCATGAGTTCGAGCCCAGTACTACTGAAGAACCGCCGTTTAGGTGAGTGATGCACGTGAAATATGTCGAGAGCTCAAATGTCCTCCTGTTGGTGTGGTAGTTAGAAGATGGGAGTACTAGCTCAGGTGTCGTCTCCTCGTCACTTGATTATAGTTCAAGATGACGAGGTCTGTCTCCAAAAGCCTTCGTGTAGCTCAACAGTGTGACGTTAATATCTTCTCACTTACTAGTTCATTTTAGGAATTCAGTGATGACAAAATTGGGAAATATCCAGAAGTATATGGAAGGGTTCTCATAATTCTTTAGTTCAATTCCATAAAATGTATTTAAGAAAATTCTGAAGTTTCAAGGAATTAACTGAAACATATATTTAACTCAACAAAAAGCTTTTTAAATATGAAGGTAGACTTTCTTGCGTAATCATTTAAATGAAAAAAGTTAAAATTATATATATACCAAGCAAGCTGATTGTATTTATGGTTTGCTAATGTGGAAAGTACACATAATTACACTCTTTTTTTACACGATAAGCATTTTCTTCAAAACTTCAAATAAAAAAACTTTTAAATATATATTCTCTTAAGGTAAAATTTAGGATACACACATTCCACATGATTCAAAAACCGTGCAAGGTAAAATAAAGAATTATATTTATTTAAAAAATGTAGTATTTATATATAATACCAAAAACCGTAAAAGTTCTGATATGTATACCAATTATACATACATATATTACCTTGGATAAAATTCTTATTATTTATTTAAAGCTAATTGAAGATTAATAGAAAAATACTTTTTTTTCTATTCTGAACATCAGAAATGTTCAGATAATAACTCTATGTACCGCTGATAGCACGAATAGTTGGTTAAATATGTATTGTGAGATAAAAAAATATTTAATGATGCAATCTGTAGTGTAAATGCCTTGCAAATTGTATTGTATAAGTTACGAATAGGGGGATTCCCCAATCATTACTGCTTTATAGCAACTAGCAGTGCTGCCTAATTCTTGAAGAATGGCAAAAACGTGATTTTTTTTGATATATTGTTACCCAAGATTACAGTTTGCACTATGTCGCTCGTGGTCATAGGCATAATTATACTAAGACAATGGGTTGCGAAAATTGTATTAAATGAAATAAAGTTTTCAAAAAAGGAAAAAAAATTTGAACTGTGTAGTTATATAAGTTCGTGTTAAAAAATAAGCGTGTGAAAAAAGTTGAATGTAACTCTTGAGCTAACTTCAAGTAGAACGCAAATAAAATATAGCTTACGGGTTGAGATGCTTAATTTGTGAATTATTTATTATTATGTACTACTTCTAGTGAGAGATTTTTCACGAATTTTTTCTAAATAACTGTGTCTTATTAATAACGGATTCTGAAATATTAATGATTTTTGATCAATACTTGTGACTTATGATAATTGCAAATAGTGGAGCTTCATTACTCGTTAATAACAGTTAAAAAAAACAACGATACTATTGTGTTATGGATGGTAAATTTTTAATAATATTTTAGATTATTTATAAAGCAATTGATGCTAAATTCTAAATTCTTACTGATTAGCTCTGTCTTAGAGAATAAGCTTATAATTATAAATAATCAGTTAAAATGTGTGATCTGTGCTAATTTATATGTAGTAGTAATTGATTTTAAAATGATTTTTAAGTATAGGACTTATATTTGATATAATATACAGTCGGACCTCTATATAACGAAGTCGCTAAATGCCGGAAAAGTTCGTTATATGGAAAATTCATTATATAGAGGTTCATCTTTTAATATACTTTATAAACCACATAAAACAAATTTTAAATTCATGAAATATTAAAAAAGGTAATTATTTACCCCTTTTTCAAAATTAATGTATGTTTATTTTATATATCTTACCCATAAAAAAACTGCAAGGAAAACAAGAAAAAACAATGTCGAATGTGCCACTGTATTTTCAATATTAAGAAAATAATTTTAAATTAAAATTAATGAATTTTAAGGACATTTTCTAATTTAAAGCATGCAAGTAATATTAAACATGCATTATTTTATAACTAGAACATGGGGACACATAACAACTCCACTGAGTGTGCAATTGATATCGAAGATGTTTCTAGTGAACTGGACAATGGAGGTTTAAGGTTGCAGTTCTTGGATGAAACGTCCAGAACTCTATTGCTTCGGTGAGTTAGGATCTAATAAAACTAGTTCAAGATTTATGACCACCATAAAATGTGTTAAGAGAGAATAACTTGAAAAGTTCAGAAATACTTTAAAAATAAGTAGAAAAAAATTAAACCAAAAAAGAAAAAATTCGTTGTATAGAAAATGCTCTTCACTATAGAGAAGTTATTTTACGACGAAAATCGTGAAATGTTCAAGGTTCCAGCAAAAAATTCGCTATATAGAAATATTCGCAATATAGAGGTTCGTTAAAAAGAGGTTCGACTGTACATGATTGGAAAATTATGTATTATAAAAAATATATATTTCAAAATAGTTTTGAAGTTTATTGTGTTCTACAATCAGATAGAAGTTTCTAGAATGGACACGTGCTCGAAATATGGTTAGGAAATGAGTCAAAAAAAATTCACCCAAATTTGTTAACATTTAAAAAGTCACGAAGCTTTGTTGTCTAGTCAGCTTGGCGCCTTTCAACACGAGTTCGAAATAGCGTCGCGCCACGTGTCTTGGTATGAACACGTGACCAATCAATATTTTAATTACTATCGGGGGAGCCATATGCGTTGGATAAAGAAAATTAAGAAATTAGAGAAAATTCTTCCTAAAAAAATTATCTAAAAAGTTAGTTTCAAGAGAAAAATGCGCTGTATTTGAATTTGAGAGTTTCTTTTAAATTTTTCATCATGCTTTGGGTATTTTACACAATTTAAAATAATTATTCTGGTTGATTAAAATCTTATTAGTAAAGAAGAGTGCTGAAAATTCCATATGAAAACCCCCAAATAGTTTTTTTTTTCAGAACTTCTGGTACTCTCTATCTTTCCAGTAAATTTTTTTTCTTTTAAAAAAAACTTAGAAGGTAATTGAAATTCTCAATAACGTGGCACAAAGTGTTTAACAGCTTATCTCTACTTCAGAATGTATAATGATTGATTTCCTGTGTATCTCGTGATACCCAGGATGATTTCACCCATTCCTGAAATGTTGCAGTATATGTAGAGCGAAAATGGTATATTCTAAAAATTAAACGGTTGCTTAAAAATGGGATCAAAATTTAAAAATTTTTGATTAAATTCTTACGGAATTCATGATGGATTATTTTGAATATGTTTGTATATTACACAAAAAGCTTTTAAACATTATAACTTTTTGAGTTATTATTATATATAGGGGAACTATATATAATAATAACTCACTCGCTTATCACGAGATATCTGGAACTACTAGACGTTCAGACTTGAAATTTGGTAGGCAGAATCCTTTTGTTGATATGGATATCGACTCCCAAGTGGGTTACGGAAGCGTTATAAATAGAATAACTCCGTTTTTATTCGATTGGACCTACAGATTAAAAATTTGGTAACCATGTTTATTTTGTTGAGCAGATTCGCTAAAAATGTTTTTTGGAAACAATTCTGAAGAGTGAATTGACGGTAGCGTAGTAAAAGATAAATATACTTCCGCCTTAGACATTCACTTCCTGTCCTTTTTTAAACAAGGGGTGAGGGCGTAACGTACACCCTCGCATTGCGGGGAGGGGGGAGTCTAGGGGCCCAAAGCCCGACTCGTGCCATGTACGTATCCTTTGGAAGATCTGGCTTGGGGTCCAACACCTGACTTTGCAGAAGGCCTTAATACTCTTCGTTACTTCCCGTCACTGGCTATGAGAATGTTTTTCAATGCAATTGAAAGCTTAATACTACAGGAATTACATATCAGTAACTTAAAAACAATATATAGAGTCGTACAACATCATACACAGCGCAGCGGGCGGGTAACGGCTAGTATATTTATATACACCCAAAGACAGTAAACGCTCTTTCACGCATAGCCCATTAAATCCAAAGTCACTTTATATAGGGAAATACCATTTAAAAAAATTCATGATTAACAAACACAGTAGTTCTAAACGGTAGTTTTATTCCTCGGCCTAATTAATACATATCATATAAGTAATGCACTAATTTGTGTTCTATCTCGTGCAGTTATTTGCCATTTTCATTTGACTTATTACAAAATACGTGTTCCTTTTTAATGCGCATAGTATTTAGATACCTAGCTTAGCTTATTTTATAGATCATTTTGCTTAATCCAAGCTTTCGTTAGTGACGAAGACCTAAAATCCCAGTTAGTTGGGATTGATGAAACTTTACGGTACTTATGAATTACACCGTTAACCAATTTCACCAAATCGAAAAACATTGCCAACTTAAAAATGTCGCTAAATGTTGCCAGCATCATCATTGTTTAGATATGCGCACAAACAGTTTTCTGTTACTGGATGTATACCGCGGCATTTGGTGACGTTTTTATGATCTGACGAAAGAGGTCGATGGTATAATACCTAAGTACCGATTTTATTTTACATAATTTATACTGAAAATATTTTCAATGGGTTTTCAAATGGACAATTTTTTTGTCAAAATAATAAAAGAAACTCGCATGCTCAGTAAATGCAATTTTAAGAATTTAATGGCTTTTAAGCAAAAATTTAACCGCCGGGGAGCTTTTCAAACGCACACGCAACTCGCTTTGAGAAAAATAAATGCATTCAAAATAAAGATCCACTGTAAATCATTAAGTCCCTTAACTTAAACGATGACTTGTTTGATTTGAATATTGTTTGCTCCCAATAGCAGAAAAATATTTAAAGCATTTATAAAGCAATATTAATGCTTTTTCTTCATTCATTTTTCGAAAATACTTAAAAAATATCACATTAAACTTAAGTAGAAAATAGATGATATTGCTTTCAGTAAACAAAAATAGTGTGAGAGAGAGAATGTAGGAATTGAAATAGCATGCAAGGAAAGTGAAGCTGTATATAATGAAAGTAAAACTTAGCAGGAGCTTTTTAAAATGGTGAATAAATTGCACAGTGGATGTGCAATCTTTTCCCCTTTACATTTAAAAACAGTGTTTTCATATCATTTTCCTTCCATTTAAAATTTTGCATTGTAATTCTCGACGCTCATGTTGCGACATCATTCGGACAAAACACTTCTCACCTCTGCGACCTTGTCGCGCGAATCTGGTTTCTCTACATAAACAAATAAGTCCTTGGTATAGTACAGGCCCTTAGTTAGAATGACTCTCTCTCTGTAATAGAAAATCTGGTTGATAGGGCTCTACGCAATTGGTTATTTCAACTCTCCACTGAGTTAGATTTTCAAAACAACCATTATCGGATAAAAAAAAATTATAATGTTATTTTTTTGCTTCTAGGGGTTTCTGAAACTTGCTGTGATAGTGAACTTATTACTAAAATCCTTTTTGGTGATTCCTGTGCACAATGCAGGCTTGTTACGAACTAGTTAAGTACGAGTTTATTACAACACCTCACTGAGTTTTTGCTGTGCCAACCCAGAAAGCGGCACAGCGAAGTGAAAATCGCTTTCCGTCTATACGGAAAGGAACAGTAAAAATAGAAACAAAGACATCGTTAGTCTCAAGGTGAATAGGCATTATTTGCGATGCGTGATTTTTTTTGTGTGTCTACGCAGAGAGGGAGAGAGCCTTTCAGCTAACAAGCACCAATAGGCGTTTTTTAATAGGTCAGATCGTGAACCCTGGAGATTACGGTGTCTCGTTACAAAATACAGATTGTGAAAACTTTCTGCGCGGAGGAGTGTAAACAGTTTAAACATATAAATGGGATTTTGGGGAACGTTTAGTTGATTAATGAATCGCTGTTTCACATAAAAAATTATCAGTAGTCACAACTTTTTGGTATTTATTTTTTAAAAAATTTTTTTGAACCTCCAGAGGTTTTATTATTATTATTTGTGTGTTTTGGGGATTAAGGATTGGGGAGAGAAAAATTCTCAGGAAATTCAGGATTGGAGAATTATTATATTTCAAAATTTAAAAAAAGAGGAAACAAAATATAGATAAATCTTTTGCAGTTTATTTTAATGAAATATTTTAAAAAATGTGGAAATTTGTAAGCTTTTAATGTGAAATAGCCAACATTATTCACTTGATATCTCGCAACGTGACTCCGCGAAGGACTACTTTTTATATAAAAACATAACTCCACAAAGTTTTCTTAAGATTAATATAAACTTGGATCGAATATGGATGAAGAAAGGGCCAATGGAATCTAGGTGAATATACATAAGACACTTAAGGATTGTTAATTAATTTTTTTATAAGTATGAATTTTCTGTTTTTACCAATTAAAAAAACAGGCACGCGACAAAAAGAAATAAAATTAATTAATATCAGTCATAGGAATCATAACATGGCATCTAAAAGACACCAGAAGCTTTGGACCACGACCATTCCTAAAAAGAAAAATGGAACAAGGAAGGGGTTACTGAGGGGGTAGAGCCAAGTCAGCATGCGTTGATCGACGTATCCACCGACATTCAGTCCGGAAGACATCTCAATTGCCATTTTGATGCAGATGCAGGGCACCTCGTCCAAAACTGTCGATTAGTTGTTAGTGGCCTGCACTCAAGACATCCTTTAAGAAGACTGTCATAGATTACAGCAACATAGAAAGGAACAAGGGAGTGCTCTCTGACGAATCCAACTTTTGTTTGACCAATGACAGCTGCCAAGTACGAGTGTGGGTTCGATGTGGTGAAATGTCCAATCTGTGGAACGCCCTACCTCACTACAATGGGGCATTATGGTTTGGGGTGCATCACATACATGGAAGATCATCTCTAGTTCGTATTGAAGGTACTACAGTGGTTCAATGATATCTAGATGATACATTGCTGCCAGTAACGCTCCCATTCTTTCGTGCTTGCCTATGCCATTTAATAGCAGGACAATGCCCGACTGTACATTGCACGCATCAGCTTAAGTGCTCTATGAAATGTTTATATATTCACAGGACATCATTTTCTCCTGTTCTGTAACTAATCGAAAACATCTAAGACGGGATTGAATGTCACTTGTTTGCCCTTCCACAGCCACGATTAGAAAATGAACTCTGACAAATGGTTGATAGGGGAACGTAGAGCCATTCGTCATCGAATTGGACCTCTATCTATATTATTTGTTTCGTGTTCCTCCAATCCACAGAGCTAGTGTTGTTTTTGCTCTGTGTTAGGAGTATCATTTCAAAAAAAAAAAATCTCTTGTTTGTTGGTGTATTCGTTTCGTTGTCATTGCCAAGTTCTATCTAATAAGCCAATTCGTCTTAGGGTTGTATTTTCAATGTCACGTAGTATGCATATGTATATAAACATATGTGTGTGTGCCTTTTTCAAGAATTTTGATTCAGAGAAAATCTTATCTCTTAATAATGAGATATATCGTTTGAAATATAAATTCAAAGAGATTTATTATAAAATTCTTTGTTTTACGAATATATCGGTTTAAATGAGATAATAATTTCGAAAAATTTATTAGAATAGTATGAAATTCAGAATCTAAACATTTTCTATTCGGTCATTTCTTTTAAAGGCCCATTTTAGAACTCTCACTTTTTAAGGGGGTTCACCTATGTGACGGCCTGTTTTTTAAGCATTTTTTGGAAATTATTTTTGATGACCAGTAAAATGGTAAAACTTAACTTTTTTATCGTTTATTTATTTGTACCTTAAAAGGATGTATATAAATTTTTAGCCAAAAATATCCAATAGAACGCGTGAGTTATAGCGCTCTGAACACACCCGCCTCGAAAAAATGGACGCTCACTTCCTCCACGATTCCGGCTGGTTGGCTTATCTGAAATAAAAAGAAAATTAACGGTATTTAATCTATAAGCTTAAATTCTCCGAATGTATTTTACTCAATTGAAAATATCAAAAATTGGATTTTTTTGGTAGACATCTGAAGAAAAAGTTTCTAATTTCATGGGGTTTTTTTATGTTTCTGTTATAAAAAAAATAGAAATATTTTGAATTTTTGAATGAACGTAGTTCATTTGGTGCATATAATTGTGCTAAGTCTACCCTTTGAATCTGAAGTCATTCGGTCCACATGTTTTTGAGATATGATGGAGGAGAGTTGGAAAAACACAGTTTTGAGAAAAACATGTTTAAAGTTCCAAGTCCGATTAAAACAATGAAAATATTAACTTAGCGCTTCGAACAGCTGCTCTTCTAACACCTGCTTCTTATAACGACTTTGATTTTTAAATCACTTTACCACCGTATTCTAGATATGGTAAAAAAGTAATTTATGAAATTTTTTTTGAGTTTTTGAACCCATCACTTGGGTGAACCCCCTTAAGGAAATTGACAATTACGGGCAATACATTGTTTAGATAAATGACACACCTTTACAAGTTTAAAACTTTTGTAGGAAAAAGCATTACAAAGCTCTTACTGAAGCGGATAGAAAATCAAGAACTATCCAGATGTAGCAACCATTTTGCGTTAATAGGAGTTTATATCCTATTCTAGGAGAACACTACAATTTTTCATTAATCTTTAATCCCTGTCCATTAATTCGTTTCCTTGAATTGAATTTAAAATTGTGCAGTGAATTATCTACTAACCAAAATAAAAAGGCATTGAAAGAGATTTATCCATCTTTATGCAGTGATTTCAAGAAACTCTTTTTCTATTAACAAATTTTCTATATGCAGAATTGCTATCATCAAATTCCACCTCCGGAACAGAAGCTGAACTTTTTCTTTGTAATTTTCATATCTTTAAAAGAAGAAAATAGACTCTTAATGGTCTTGAATGATGGCATTTAAATTTTTCCACACATGGTTGACTTCTTTTATAACGCAGTTCCTTTGTAATCATTTTTAAGATTTGTCTTCCATATTTCATTAAAGTATTGAATTGCAAATGTTAAGTATAAAACCTGATTAAATTACACCTGACATTCGCCTATTTGGAGAGTTTATTTTCAAGTTTAATGATATATTTTTTTTTATTCGCGACCTAAACTTGGAATAGAAAATAAGTGGTACAATTCGGAATAAATTCTTCTAATTTTTATATTTTTCGTGGTTCATAATATTAGGTTTTGTGAAAAAAGATTTAAAGGTCTTTTATCATTTTCAAAATAATCTATTTCTTGTAACTCCTCAAAGCCGAAATTTATGAAATGGGAAGAAAATAGGAATTTCCCATTTTTTTTCACTCGAAATCTTTCAGTTATAATGATTTTTTTTTACATAGCTCTTTATTTGGTGAAGAATTTATAACTCTCTCTCTCTTTCACTCAATAAACATTATTATCAATAGTCTAAAACATAGAGACACTCTCTGAAATGCGACTTAAATATAATCAATGCAATTTAATTTCAGTCCATATAATTTATAACGCTTTTGTAGTAAGCAACTCAGTCACTGTTATTGTACACATTTGCATTTCATTAGGCATATGCATAACTTAAGTATACATATGCTTAACTATAATATAATTATGCTGCTCGGTTGATGTAAACGTGATGAAATTCATTTGATATAAATGTATTATATAAAATTATATTATGTAAATTTGTCGAGGTACAGTAATAAAATGATAAGATTTTATGGGTGTATGCAAATATTTATAAGGTTATTAAGGGGTGGACCATCATTTAAAAATATATTAAATGTTTGGATGCTTTGTTTTGTACCGGTGTCGACGTGAATCTTCCTTAAAAAAAATCCATGTAAACTAATGGGATTAATTCATGATGGTCATTGAATTCAAAACTGTAATTAGACTTGAACTTGTTCTTCTCCTAACAACAAGTTCAACTCGGTGGCTTGGAGGTAGCATGCCCGCTTTGTAAGCCCAAGATTGCCGGGTTCGATCCCGGGTGGAGTCGATAGATTTTCTGGATGCAAAATTTATATGGCATGTAAAAGATTTCTTGAGAGTCAATTTGGCTCAGGTACTTTCTTACTTACTTACTCGGGAGAATCGAGCTCACCCAAAGGATTTCGAGCTTCATACCAAACCTCCGAGAAGTTATTTTATTTGCATACTAAACGGAATACATATACAAAAAAGATCCCGAATGAGGGACACTCTCCACAAAATTCTTGTGAACGGGGAGAAGAGAATACAGCAAAAGCACTTTACAATTACAGTGAAAGTACAAACACAAACACGAACACACACAGATGCTATCTTCAAAGGAGAAAGAGACCCTTAAAAAGACGTAGGATACGCGGGGTAACCACTCCCAAAAGGAGGAAAATAGGGAGGGGAGAAAAGTCCAAACCTTTTTTTCTTTTATATTGTTGGGAAGACAGCAATAGAGCCGATTCCCACGCGGCAACAGATGCGAGACCCCCACAGAGGGAGGGTGGGGTGGCTCTGGTTCTCTTGAAAATTAAATAACGGCAATATTAAGCATCCGACGAGAACTTAAATTGAATAAATTCATACGACGAAATTTTGGTAGCGATGGCCGCCACCAGATGGTGCCTCATGAAATGGATTTTACGTTTGGGGACTTGCCGTGTCTACAAAGGCTTAGTTGCAAAAATGCAGCCCATTTGAAAAAAAAATAATTGGGTAAAGTTGTTTAAATATTAAAATTCTTTGAACAGTTTTTCAAAATTAGAAAAAAATTCTTATATAAATACGCGTACTTCTGAAACAACTACGTGAATGTTTATTGCGGATAAATCTATCCTTTTTTAAGAAAGTTTCTGCAAAAAGTAAAAGTTGGGGAAGCGCATGAACTGATTGCCTGGAAACACATGATTGTATTAATCATGTGATTAATGACGTCACATGAATTTATGAATTGATTGATTGGGAACATATGATTACATTTATCATGTGACATGACTTTAGTCCATTGGAAAGATTGATGGATTTTTTAAAAAAATTCACCCTTGCGCGGAGCAGGTATTCTGGACAGAGTTTAAGTTAAATATAACGTAATTATAAATCCCATTAAAATTAAACTGTTACTTATCAATTCAATTCCTTTAATGTAAGTTTAATGCTAATTTGAATGCAACTTGTTTCATTTTAGACAATGTAAATGTTGTATAACTCATTTTAAATATCTCATTTAATGTAAATGTAATGCATCTCAACTCTTGCAAATGTAATATAGCTCACTTATTGTAATTGTAATGTAACACGGTTAACACGGTAATTATTAAATACCTCTCTCACACACATACAGCTGATATACATATAATGTAAGTTCAATTTTTCTTCATATATTAAAACATAAACTATTCCAATAATTAATCGTACCTAAAATTAGAAATCCTATGCAAGCTAATGAAAAGGTAAAAACCCTATTACACAAACACTTTATTTTATTTTTCCTAGTTTATCCCTAAAATATCGCTAATAGTAACTCACTAAATATAATGCGACACAAATATAACTAATCCTACTTAGATTTATTCTGAATCGGTATCTTTTAGTTTCTATGGTTACTCAAGATAACTTTTCTCACCATTAGATTGGAGTCGTTTTTATTGCCTGAAGAGAATATTATAGAACGACGATTATAATTAACTTCTCTTTCTGTGTTTCAAATCTACTATTTTCTTAATTTGAATTTCTTGATTTTTGTATTAACCTACCGCTTTAGGGTGGAGAACCCTTGGCACATATGCCAAACATGACACGCCAAGCTTTTCTTTTCTGCAAGACGAAATCTCCATTGATCTTAAAAGTAATTACATATACATGAATATCCAAGTTGTTGTAATGTTTTCCTTTTCTTTTATTTTCCTTTTTTGAGTGCGTTAAATTCCTTGAAAAAGAAAATTATGAGGGAAACAATGAAACCTTTTTATTATAATCAGAAAAAAATCAGAATTCAGAGAAAAATATTGTTTTAACGCTTTTTTAATTAATGTCTATGTTTAAAGTTGATAATTATTCAAAGCAATCTCGAATAAAGATTACATCATTAAACTTTACTTTTAATTTGACTTAAATGAACTAACTTTTATCTGTAATATATTTTTTTTATTTAGCAGTTTAACTGATTTTTTTTAACTATTCGAGAAGATTTATCGTAATTCAAAAAGACATTGAATGATTTTGTCACATTTTTAATAGTTCATAGAATCTCAAGGTAAGAGTTAAATCGCCTTAAGCGTGTTGAGACATGTTCAAATATTTTTTAGAACGACAATTTTGAATATTATATTTTACTAAATTATAGTACTATATTTTTAAAAAAATTTTTATTAAAATCTTGTTCCACAGATTATTTATAGAACATCATTTTAGTTCGAAAAAAGAAATAAATGTCAAAAGAATTAGCAATTTTAAGCAACCTTTTAATTTTACTATACCTTTGAATCATGGGTTTTGTTATCATGTCTCAAAGTGGTGCGCACTATGGTAGTACAGGAAAGCCATGCTCATAGTTTTACCTGTTATTACCAAACAGTCATCGAGAGAATATGCTGGAGAAAAGGGACGTTATTTTACGGTAAAAGTAAAAAGGCATCGTTAAGTGGAGAGGTGTGGAAGTTAAATAATTGACTGATATAATGATAGTTTTTTAATGCAATATTTATAAGCAATACGAGGTGAAGAGCCTTTTAATCATGGTCAAATGATGAGGACGAGAACTATATTTTACTCTTCAAACTTCCACATAACACTAACCTGACAACCTAAAGCTCCAACGGGTTTAACTCATATTAGGCCAGCTCAGGGTACTCAACCTTTTGCCTGCCGGGCTGCATACATATGGCAGATATTTCACGCGGGCTGCATACATAAAGCTAGTATTTCACGCGGGCCGAAACATGAGGATTGATGGGGAAAACACTATAAGATCAAGGAAATATTGGGCATTGAATTGGACTAGCGAAAATAAAGCAAAAAAACCAATAATGATTTTTTAGATTCGAGTTATGAGTTCTTATACACCCAACATAATTGTTTTTCTTCTAATACTGATATAAATGAAGAGAATTATATTCGTAAATTCTTTCATTTTCATATACTGTTTTAACTTGAATATAAATCATAACCACGTTAATATCTTTATTAATTTATTTGTGTTTGGTGGTAAAAGGACAGGCAATATTTTTAAGTGTACCATTTTTACGACAAATCAAACAAGTTATCGATCCATGTTTGTTTTTCACGACAAAATAGTCAACCTCCCAATCGCTATCGTTTCTTCGGATGTTTTTAGCTTGGGAGACATGAAGGATAATTAAAACTCAGTTTCAGCCATAAATGGTCGCTGCGTCGCCCATCCGGTATAGTGGTTAGCGACGCTGACTGCTGTGCCGTTGGGACTGGGTTCGAATCCAGGAAAAGACATGGATGTTTGTAAATATATAGTGCCTTCGCTGTATGGGAGTACTTTAAATAGCCATCGAGCCGCACGTCCTCTCATGAGGTTGGTGGAAGGGGAAGAGAGGTGGGAGGCCCCTGACCACCTCCCTCTAAATTGGGGTGAAACCAAGCTAAATCATTCTGTCACCTGTATGGTGCTCAAAGCTACGGCTAACGACAGGCGTCACTTAGCCCTTTACCATGATGAATTTCGTGGGCCTTGATCTGGCCTTTGCCGATCAGGTGGCATTAGTAACAACAACATAGTCGCTTCTCCAGCTGAGTTCAGTACAGTGAACGCATTCTCGTTACTCCATTGTTATTTGTTATTACTAACCGTTACAGTCACATATAAAAAAATATATCTTACAGATAGTACCCGTAAGACATCGACAGCAAAATTTATAGATTTGCTTAATTTATAGCATTTTCCGCTAAAATTTTAATAAACATTTCTTAAATAAGGGAATTTCTTAGTGCAAGGGGGACTGACTGGGCCACTCAGGAAAGTCCACCGGGCCACATGCGGCCCGCGGGCAGCAGGTTGAGTATCGCTGGGCCAGCTTCACGACAGGTCCTTTGCGAAATCCAAACTAGAACTCACGACTCCATTGAAATAATGCCCTTGATACTATAACCTGCTGAGCCTGTAGACTCCATGACCTTCAAAATCAAACAAAGAAACACTTTTTAACATATAAAAGTTCAAACAATAACTTTTCTTAAGAAACAGGGATCAATGAATTGTAATTGAAAATTTCCTAAACTATGCATTAAAGTCATCGAGACCTAATGACTGTTACGAGCAAATACTTGGTTAGCTTACATTATAAATATAATGATCAATATTTCTCACAGCCAATAAAATCAAAATGCAGGCTTTATAACATGCGAATTCACAGTAGCACTCATGCAATAGTGATTGAGATACAGTTCAGTGCTTCAGTTCCCGTCTACCACTGAAGTTACGCTAAATGATTGCCTAATTGCAGGTACAATTAAGGAGCTTTCACATGGGAATTGAATAAACAAAGTAGGAATCAGAATAATACCTATCGATATGAAATTCATAAACGATTCTATAGGTAAATGTCTCCCATTTTAATATGTTCTATATATTGAACAACAGAAAATCCGGAGAAAGATTTCATAATACACTTTAAGAGTTGAAATATATGAATTACAAAAATCACATCTCCAAGATAGATTGAGTTAATAATAAATTAACGGTAATTGTCGGTATTAAAAATATACATTAGTACTACACATTTTTTGGCTAATCGTTTAATGGATATGAATATAAAAACGGGTGAATTAAAAGTTCGTTTAAACTTTAAAAAAAATCATAAAAAAAGGAAGAAATGATAATAAAGAAGTGCAGTTTACAAGAAAGGTTTCACAAATAAGGACAGTTTTAGAACAGTAAAATTATTTTTAGTCATGCCCACATTAAGCAAAAGAGTGGGTTATCTGTAATAAGCTTCATGTAGAATGATGCACCTCCATAATACGCCAATCCAGTATTGACTATCTTTGGTGAGAACAGAGTGATTGTTCGAGGTTGCAAGATTGAATGGCCACCATGTTCATCCGACTCATTCCGTCACTTCGGTTGTTAGGCTATTTGAATCACTCTACCTATCCATCCCGTCAACATTGGTCGAACTCAAAGATTGGATTTTTCTTGAAGTTCTCGCAATTCATTCCGATATGTTGCATTTAGCTGTAAAGGGGATTGTAGCTGCCTTAGTTGTGTAGGACAATGTTTTGGAGGTTAGGATGAACAATTGTTATTGCTAGAATAAATGAATAGAGCGTACAGTTGTCCTGTACATTGTGTTTCGGATTGTCAACATCTTCAAACTTTTAACTAAAAACGTTTTCGCCACCAAAACAAATTCGACTTTCTCTTATCAGCTCTTTCTTGCAAACCGCAATTCTTTATGGACATTTTTTCTTTTTTATAAATTTTTAAGATATGAACAAATTTTTTTACTCTCTCACTTGGTATATAAATATATACACAATAATAAAAAATCTAATTCGTTAGGGTTCAGGGGCGTATAAAACAATTTAGAACGAATAGATTGTTCAAAAATTTTGTATATGCTCATTTCTTGTACAATTATCTAAGTAATTGGTATTTAATAGATGATAATAAGAAAAAAATAAATATATTTTTATAATTAATGAGAAGCAATTGCTTTGTGTAATTATGAGATGCAGATGAGCTAATTATCTAAAATAACAAACCAGAATTATACCAATTGAACTGTAATATAATACCTGTTGAATTAAAATAATTTGAAAACTTATAAGGCTACATTTCAGAAATTTCGATTTAAACCCTTAACTGGTTTGCCCGAACACCGTACGGGCTACCGAAAGGTGGCCACAATTGGTTTGCCCGTAAGCTGTACTGGCACAGATATTTTTCTTTTTCTAGCATCTATTTTTAATTCTTATGAAGAGATTATTAGTGCTAATGTTTTTAAGAGATGCACAATTTTTCTATGGTAGTGAAATACTTCTCATCTGGGATTTTCTTTGTAGTAAGGCAGGAATTTTTCATTGAAGGCATAAATTTAGATTTGTGAAAATATTCGATAAAGAACAGGGATTGACAAGGCAATGTGCAATTTTTTGTTTAAGAAATGAAAATGGGAAGATAATCCAAAAAGAGCTCATATTATCTCTATCCCCATTGAATGTAAGACTTAATATTACACCATGCTTCAAATTGTCACACAGAATCCCCAACCGTTTGAAAAAAAGGTACGAACATGAAATTTTTTTGTATGTGTGCGAGAAATTCCTTTAAGGTATCCAACTACGTTCGCGGAATCTTGATTTTGCAAAAGCGTATAAATGAATAATATTTATGATATTCAGTGTCACTTAGGTTAGAAAACGTATATAAAATTATTTTAAGAATATTATTACAATAAAAAATTATTTACGTACAATATTTTGACAAAAAAAGGAACATAGAATGACCCATTTTCAAAACATTCTCCTTTTATGAAAAATGCTTCTATTATATTAATATTTTGCCTGTATATAGCTCAGACCTCTGTATAGAGACTCAACTAGAATTTTTGAAATATATAACTTAGAAGTGGATTTATCACATATTTTACTACAACAGAGGGGGAATTTTAAGGAAAAACACCTATAATTATTTCAATTGATGGTAACTCTGAAAATAATGTGAATTTTTCAAAAATCCTAGTTCAGACTCTCTGAAGAAGTCTTTATATAAGCGAAATATTATTATTTTAGAAGCATTTTTTATAAAAGGAGAGCATTTTGAGAAAGGATTATTCTAAGTTAATTTTTTACCAAAATATTGTATTTAAATATTTTTTTTTGTCATAATGTGCTTACGACAATTTTATACATGTATTCTAATCTAAATGACACTAAATATCATGAAAATTATCCATTATACGCTTTTTTAAAATCACGGTTCCGGTTACCTTAAGATACGTGAAAGAATATTCATAGCATATAAATGTGGCCGCGGTAGCCGAGTGGTATAGGTATCGGATCGTGGCTTGCGTTGTCATGAGTTCGAGCCCAGTACCACTAAAGACCCGCCGTGTAGGGCAGCGATGTACGTTAAATCTGTCGAGAGCTGAAACGTCCTCCGTCGCCAAAAAGCCCTCGTGTAGCTGAGCAGTGCGACGTTAATATTCAATCAATCATAGCATATGAAGTGTACTTATAAAAGCAAACATTTAGGGGTTGTTGTGTTCCCCAATTATAAAATAAGAAATAGTGTGAAAACTTTAAAATTGAAAATTAAAACAAAATTATTCCTTTTTCACATTTTGCTAAGTGTTACGCTTTGTTATGTGCCATAAAAAATGTGCCTTTTTTGGAACATTTTGGGGCAAAATAATTGAATGCTTAAGAGGTTAATCTTATCAAACAATCGTGTCTTCCTGTAAAAATTTACGACCTTTGCGTAAAAAAATTATACATTTCTCTTACCTTTCGTTGCTATTTTAAAATTTTAGTGGTCTTATGCGGTAGTTGAGGTTTGAAGTTTCGTGGATATGCGCGATTTGAATCAAGAGTTTAAGCCCTTATGTAATCAAAAGTCGTTTTGCGTTTGTTTGTTACATTCGAAGCTTCTAACTGTCTATTTCCATCCGGAACCAAGTCATTTGAGCACAGTCAAAACGCCTCTTTGTCTGAACAACAGTCAGATACCGAGGTTGAGTCCTGAGATGACATCTGTGTTAAAAATTAAAAAGTTTGCATATTTCAAAGAATTTTTGAAAAATACTGAACGAAAGGTAAAATTAATGCTTCCCGATAAAGATGTAAATTTTAATATTGATTGTTCAAGCATAACGTGTGTGTGGATTGCACATTTCCTGGAAACGTTTAATAAATGTCATACCAGTTTCTACACGTCGTTGATTCTCCACTTCGGAGACCATCGTGGTGTTATTTTTAGTTTCAATATTTGGGAAGATTCAAAAGCAGCTATCAATGTTTGGAAAATGAAATGAGGTAGTAAACAGCCGGGAGACCCAAAGCAGGGTAACTTCAAGAGTTATGGCCGGAGACTGATGAAACGGCCAGCATTCTGAAATTTACAGAAATACTTGATGATAACCCGGATCCTTAGAGAGAAGCTATGTGTAAGGTTGTGCTAGAGCAGCGATACTCAACCTGCAGCCCATCGAGCCATTTTAAGTAGCCCGGTCATGGCCCATTGCTCTGAGAAATTTACTTACTTAAGAACATTGTATTAAAAATTTGGCGGGAAATTCTTTGTCAAGAAATCAAATATATCAATTTTGCTTTTTTCTGTCGGTCGTACATGTATGAATTGATATTCTTTTTCTATCTGGAACGATTACGGTTAGTGGTAAAAGACAAAAGTGAATCAGCGACAATTTTATGTGTGGAACCCATTTTTAACTATCTTTCATATCATGCAAGCGAAAAATATTCGAAGAAAATATATCGCTTCGAGACGATTGGGAGGTTGACTATTTTGTAGTGAAAAACAAACATGAATCAGTAATTATTTGATTTGTCACGAAAGTGATGTATTTAAAAAGTACAAATAAACAGGAATCATTCAATGACACTTTTCCTCAAAGATCTCTTTCAAGGGGCGATAAATATGTTTTCTTGAATTATCTTTGCAA
The DNA here is from genome assembly GCA_019973955.1 of Trichonephila inaurata madagascariensis. NCBI lineage: Eukaryota > Metazoa > Arthropoda > Arachnida > Araneae > Nephilidae > Trichonephila > Trichonephila inaurata. The sequence continues at coordinate 182,795 of BMAV01021069.1, read as the reverse complement.
CAGTAACAAAGTGTTTTGTCAGTGGTAATATCACAACGGTAACAGAGACATTGTATGAAGTTCGTTACATTATGAGTAATCATATGAAACCGTTTACTGAAGCAGAAATTGTGAAGGAGTGTTTTTTAAATGCTTCTAATTTAGTGTTAGTGACAAAAATAAAAAATAATAATTAAAAAAAGCAAAACAGGAGTTTTAATATTTTGATCAATTTTCCGCATTTTAAATTTCCAATGTCCTCCCCTTCCCCTTTTACCCTCATGTTGCGGCCCGCGTGAAATAGCTGAGACATGTATGTGCCCAGCAGAAAAAAAGGTTGAGTACCCTGTGCTAGAGTTATGTCAACCAATGAAGATCTCAGCTATCTAATGAATTTCATGCAGCCAAAGGATCTCAAATTTCACAAAAGTTAATTGTTTCTAGAAAGTTACATAATAGAAGTTTCTTTCCAAGAGGACCTACCGTTTAAAATTTAGCTGCTTCTGCTCATGAAAGAGCCTATTACTTAAATGCAATTTTTTGGGAAAAAAATGAAGAAAGAATAACATATTTTTAAAACATTCTCCTTTTATGAAAAAAACTTCTGTAAAAATAAAATTTTGTCTATATATAGATAGAACTTCTATTAAGGGGTTGAATAAGGATTTTTGAAATCTATAGCTTAGAAGTGAATTTATTCTCATTTTATTATGTCAGAGTGCAGAAATTTTAACCCCCCCCCTCCTTTTTATCATTTAAAATGATCGGTACTCTGAAAACAATTTGAATTTCTCCCAAACCCTAGTTTAGCTCCAGTATAGAAGTCCTAGTCATATATAGGCAAAACATTAATATTTTAGAACAGCGATACTCAACCTGCGGCCCACCAGAGCCTTTTTAAGTGGCCCACTCATGGCCCATTGCTCTGAGAAATTCAATAATTTGAGAACATTGTATGAAAAATTTGGTGGGAAATTCTTTGTCAAGAAATCAAATTATCAATTTTGCTGTCGGTGTCGTACGGATACGAATTGATATTCTTTTCCTATTTGGAACGACTACGGTTAGTGATAACAGCAGAGTAACGACAATTTTATGGGTGGAACTAATTTTTAACTATCTTTCATATCATGCAAGCGAAAAATATTCGAAGAAAATATATAATTTTAAGACGATTGGGAGGTTGACTATTTTGTAGTGAAAAACAAACATGATCAGTAATTGTTAGATTTATCACGAAAGTTCTGTATTTAAAAAATAGCAATAAACAGGAATCTCATTCAATGGTACTTTTCCTCGAATATCTCTTTCAAGAGGTGATAAATAGGCTTTCTTGAATAATCTTTGCTACAGCAATAAAGTGTTTCGTGAGTGGTAATATCACAGCGGTAACAAACACATCCTACGAAATTGATAATCATGAAACCGTTTACTAAAGCAGAAATTGTGAAAGAGTGCTTCTTAAATGCTTTTAATTTAGTGTTAGTGACAAAAAATAATAATCAAAAAAGCAAAATAGGAGTTATAATATTTTGATCAATTTTCCACATTTTTCACTTCTAATGTTATCTTGGTCGGAAAGCATTTCTCCCCTCCCCCTCCCCCATTTATCCTCATGTTGCGGCCCGCGTGAAATATGTATGCGGCCCGTGTGAAATAGCGGATATATGTATGCGGCCCAGCAGAAAAAAGGTTGAGTACCCTTGTTTTAGAAACATTTTTCATAAAAGGAGAATGTTTTGAAAATCTTCCTTTTTCTTCAATTTTTTTACTGAAAAAATGTATTTAAATATTTTTTCTCGTAACGATATTCTAAAGACAATTTTATATATACGTATGTTCTAATTCAACCGACTCTAAATATCAAAAAATTATTCATTTATTCCTTTTTTCATAATTAAGATTCCAAGCGTAGTCGGTCACCTTAACTTAGCACTCAATTTCGAGTTTCTTTTAAAGCCTTTTTTTTAAGTAACTAATTCTCTTTGTAAATCAATTCTATCGATTCTTTTTTAATCAATCTTAATTGAATATTAATTTTTGTCAGGGATATGTAAATATTTTCTTTTCAATGAACACGTTCCATAAATAGAGGTATCAATATTCTGGGAAATTATTTATGGTCTTGAGAAAAAGAAACAGTACCTCAATTCTCCAGATTTAATTAAAATCATTTCAAGACCACTTCAAAAAAAAATACCGTAAAATCCAGCGTTAAACGCGCACTTTCAACACAAAAGATAAGATCGAAATTTACGGGTGTGTTATACGTCACGTATAAAAATGATAACTTTAAAAATAATAATAATAAAAAGAGATGAGCATAAAAATAGACATCTAAATACTGTCTATTTAAAAGAAATGTCATTCTTTTTGAACTTAAAGGGTTATTGTAAAAAAGGAGGTGCGCGTTATACGGAGAATATACTTAAAAATTAAAAAATACAGCTTTAAAGTATAGGTGTGTGTTATACACAGGATTTTACGGTATATACGAAACACTCTTTGATTAGCACAGTTCCAATTAAAAAATTTTTTTTCGTGTGTATGTTTTCATTTATTACAATATGATTCCGAATTCATCCCTGAGCATTAAAAAGATAAATTTATGGATAAAAAAGGATTCTCTATGAAGACCCATCTAAAGGATACATACAATTAATGATTAATAACATTCTACCTTATATGTTATTTTGAATGTATAAAAACATTTTTACCGAATTATAAGTGCTGCATAATATTAATTACTCATTATTCATAAAAAATATGACAAAACCTTCACGGGCATACCATTTCCCGAAATTTCAGCATCAGGAGGAAAAATCTTTTTGATCCTTTCCTATTTTCTCATGACCCGTCTTAACAACAACTTTTTTGCTTTCTTCCTTTTTCACCCCTCCATTTACTTTTTTTCACAAATGATTCTTAATTTGCGATTATTCGTTACAAAAGAAATTGAAAGTCGACGAAAAAAGGTAATTTCTTAAAAAATAAAACACACACAATTGATTAATTACTCCTTACACTGCCTATAAGACATTTTTATTCGATTATAAATACAAAATATCACGAATCATTCATTATTCAAAGGAAATCCCTTCACAGACTAAATATTATAATTCTCCGGAATTCCAGTAACAGGCTGATGACCTTTTCTGATCCCACGCTTCCCCCTAGACCTGTCTACACAACACCCCTACCTTAACGACCTCGATTGCGCGATCCCAGTAAAATCCATTTAAATTCCAGCAAAAAAAGAACACTAGTTTTTTCTTTCTTTTTTTTTCTGTGCACATTCTATCCTTTGCGTTGACCTTTTACCCTCACGGGAAAAAAAAACACTTCTGTCGTCCACCCCCGAAAAGGGTGTCCTGCAGAAGTCAGCCCCCGATGGAAACGGGAGAGAGAGCGAGAGAAAAAGAGCTCGCGTTCATCGAACCCTTTTCTTCCGACAATCTCCGGAGCATCTGAGCGCGAAGCGAACGCAGACGCAATAAGAGAAAAGACCGGCCGGGAGAGGATCGATTCGCGGCAGTCTAGACCCTCGTCTAGACGGGCATTGTGCCCGTGGTACGCGTACAACACATCGATCGCGCCCTGGAAAGCAAAAGGTGCGCTCATTCGGTCGTCGGACATCGCCATCTTCAGAGGTAAGCTTATCCTCTCTCCTTACCTCCGCGGTGGTCGAACACACACACAAAAAACAACACACCTCGCTTTTCGCGGAACTATGAAAAAGAGCGCACACATAAAAGAACGGTTTTTTCTCCCTTCAAAACGGTAGATGAAAATCGCTTGATTTGACGAATTAGAGAGATCAAAGATTCCGAAATGACGTTTTGTTTGGTTTCGGTTTAATCAGAACCGGGTAGTAACCGATGCTCCTATTTACCTTTGGCAGACGACCAGGGTGAAGAAAAAAAAAAAAAGATTTATTTAGAACTTATCAGGACACACACAATTAAATTTGTTGTTTGATAGGTATGTAAGAGTTTCAGTAACTGTATAGTTCTAGGTATTAGTAATGATTAAGAATCACCGGGGTGAAAAGTTTTGCCTTCCGGTTTCGGATTGATCATCACTCCGGAGGCTGATTAGATGATCGCGGCTTTCGCAGATGATCGAGAAACCGAACTGACGCGGGCTGATTTTAAATTAGTTTAAATTGAATTTTAAAGAGAAAAGATTTAATTAAAGTATTTAATTTGATTTAAAGTTTACTTAGTATTCTATAGAACAAGTCAATTTAGTTATTCGCATTTGACAGACATTGAGGCAACTTTATAACAAACTAACAAAAACCATTGCATGAAATTGAATTACATTTACAAACGTTACTTTGTTGTTTTTATCTAGTTCCTTACATTATTTACCAAACAATTTGCATGATTTAAGAGATATAATTTTTTTTAAGCGCTAGTTTTAGTTTGTTAACGCATTTGAAATTCCCCTCCCCTTTTACTTAGACCCTGAAATTAATTTAGTTGCTTAGATCTATTTATTTGTTGTAGATGAATCTATTTTTAATTTTTAAAAGTTTCACTTTTTTCATGACGATATTTATAGTTTTAAAAACCATTACTGAAATCGCGAAAGTGAAACTTGTACAAAATTGAGACATGTATATTTAAATCACATTCCATATCTTGATTTAAAAAATTTACAAGATCGAAGTATAACAGATTACTGTTATAAAATATTGCTAAAAATTCGAAACAAATCAAAAAAAATTTTTGAGGAGTTTTGAGAAATGGCAGTAAAAGGAAATGTAAGTTAAGTCGAACAGACATCGGTCTTAACCAAATAAACATTTCCAAAGGAAAAAATAAGCTTTGGCACAGAAACAATAAACAAAGTATATATTTAGAATTATAATTACATTATTTAAAACAGATCTCCACTTTAAGTATACGCTCTAGAATTTTGCTATTGAACATACATATAAACTAAATATTGCTATCAATTCTATATCTGAAAGTGTTTATTATGTTCATATCTATAAATTTAAAATCAATGAATGGTATGTTTCAATTTGTAACTAAACATTTCCGTTACTTGAATACATTTTGTCGAGGCGCATCTGTTGCTATGCGCTTTAGCTTTAGCGCAGCGAAGCGTCAACGCTTATGGTCCAAGACTATCAAGTGATTGAATAATATAATACTTAAGAATTTTGATGCCTAACATTAAATTAAAGGCATTTAAAAAGAAAAATACGTTAACAATGAGATTTTTATTACATTAATGAACTTTTATAACATTGATTTTTTTTTCGATGTAGAGTCATCGCCTGATTAATTTCTGGTCTGTTGAGCATGCATATGCATAGAGTTCAATCATGCATAACTTACTTTATGCCGTTTTATAAAAGAAACTACAATGAACGTCAGATTATCTGAATTCCATAATTTCACATTAGAATATTTAAAAATTTAGAATTTGCATTCTTAATGTTACACCGTATTAAGGAGATCAGCGAAATATATTAAATGCGCAGAATTTAAAATGCGTCTGAAAGAGAATTGAGAATTTTTCTCAGAACCCATTGAATAATGAGCCCGAAAAAATCACAAATAATTTTTTTCCAGAGTTGCAATACCATTTTATTGCTCACTGACTAGTATTGCTCCGCCTTCGACTGTCTGTGAAGGCGGAGCTATGAATTCTGAGATAGACATGACTCACAGCCTCCTTGTATTTTAACACCATATAAAATATTTTAAATGAATCACATTCAAAAATATGCATATAATTTTGAATTCGAAAAATCGATTATCATTAAGTGCTTTATGTATTTTTAATTAATTATTTTTTTTATATTTGTAAATGTTTTGTGTGTATTGCATGTGATATCTTTAAAATATTTTAGGATATTAATTTTTTTAAAAAAAATGTTGTATTTTATAGTAAACACAAGTAGCGAAATATACTATAAATCCATTGTGTAATTTTGTAACAAATTTTTGACTAATTTGCTAGATTTATTAGTATCAAAATGTTAGTTTAGATTGATCTGTTTAATTAATGGTTATTTTCAAAAGTGCTGTTTTATTCTGTAATATATATTTGAATTTAAAATAAATGTGTGATACCATATTTAACTGTTTTAGTCTCTTTTTCTTGTAATGTAGTATTTTTTAATAAAAAAAAGAATGGTTATAATCACGTTTAGCTTTATTGCATCAGTAAGGTTTATCTGAATGTTACGATACATTTATTTTTTGTTCAATAGAAAATGAAAAGTTTTTCCTTCGCGGTCAGTAATATAAATTGTATTTTACCATATTATACATATGCATATATATTAAAATATAATAACTTTAATCAGACTTTTTACACAATTTTATTAGAATACTTCAAAGCTCTTATAAGAGTGAGTTATATAGTATGTGATTACAGTAATATGTTTTCATTTTAACAGTCGAATTGTTAATATTTCTTATAATTTTTTTTCTGTTATGGGTATTTCCCCTCTATAAATAGGCTACAAATTTGACTATAAATTTTTTTCTGCTTCTAGAATTGTTTTAATTTTAGATTAATAAAAGAATGTTAGCAAGATTTGAAATAAATTTCTAAAATTAGAAGCATCTAAGCAGGTTGCGAATTAATTTGATTTGTTAAAATACGAATTAAGAAATTCAAGTACACACTTTTACTTTTAACAAACGCATTTCACGTAACATACTGCTTACAAAATTTTAAAATTATATTACAAGTAACATTATTTCTTGCTTTTATTGCCTTGAGAATGTTTTTTTTACTGCTTGATCATCTCAAGGCTCTTATTTTTTAAAATTCAAGTCATACTTAATTTCCTCTCATACTTAGTTTTATCATACTTTCAAAAATAAAACGCAGTTTGATATTTTAGATTTTTAAAAATAAGATACTTAGTAATTTATATCCGCAGAAATATATCGTGTGTAGATGTAAAAAATGTTTATGATAGATTATATTTTACGTTCTTTTTAGCTTTAAAAATTTTTAAATATGCATAGGAGAATTTCCTTTTTCATATTTATTAGCATGCTTGAATGGAATTTTTAATGAATTATTTAGCAGTAAGGAGGCAACTTAAATTTTAAAATTAAGATAGTTATATTAAATTTTCTCTTACAAGTAATAAAATTTCGGGTTGAAATATCTAAGTTATCTATTCTGAAAATTAGATTAGTTTCCAACACAATGATACAGATGTTAAGAATAATAAAGCAGATTGATAACATTTATTTGCCTTTAGTTCTTAAGCATTTTTGCTAGTTTCTCAAAAGTAAAAACTCAAGGCGATAAAAGAGTATGTTTGAGATTATTTAATTATTAAAAAATCTACTACAGTAATATATATATATCCTGTACAGTATAAATATCTTGTTTCCACTATTATTAGATAACTACTTGAAGAAAATTAAAAAAATCATTATTTATCTACACCAGGGTTGGACAAATAGCGGCCCGCGGGCCACATGCATCCCGCAAAGAATTTTTTTGCGGCCCTCGAAATAGACAGAATATCATTAATTTTTAAAATTATTAATATTTATTTTTGAGTCAACATATATTTTTTAGCAGTTTTTCTTCATCAAGAGTAAAAATAGATATCAGTAGGCTGACATTTAGCTTGCCGGCTGTGATGAGAATCTCAATAACCAAACTCACTCCCGAGTTCAAAAAAATTGTAGAAAATGTGATCGCGTTTACTTGTTTCATTAAATTGATTCTAAAATTCAATGTTCTTGCACTATAACTGATGTGAAATTAACACAATAAATAAATTGAATTGAATTGCATTTAACTTATATGTATTGATTTTAAGACAATTTAGTCCTTTTTTGAGATGCAAAGTTAACTAATGAATGCAATCATTTTAAAATGGTTCGCCCTCCAGTATCCTCTCTTTCCACAATGTGGCCCTCGAGCTAAGACAATTGTCCAGACCTGATCAATGTCATTATTATTTTTACTATCCAATAATTATAAAAGTAATAGATAAAACAAAATATTGTATTATTTATTCTTACTACTCTAATCTCATTTCTGCATTAATTTACATTCAATACATTTATAGAGTTACAATTTATGCTACTTCCGTTTCACTATTTCCTTAAATATGTTTATGATTTTGTTTCATTTATTCCGTCGTTAATATATCATGTACCATACATTGTAACATTCACTGAAGATAATTAAAATGCATTTATAATGACACATTGAAGAGTTATTTTGCGTTCATTACCAACATTGGAGTACTCTAAGACTTCCCTGTATAAGTTGTACTCATCGAGGATTTTGAATATTCGTTTTTAACACAAGTATGAATATGATTAATGTTTTTGTTTTGCATTTCCTGTTGTATATTATGATCCTTCAGACAGCAGACAGATACTCTGGTGACGTTATGGGGACAGACGGTTGGCCTACATAGGAAACTCACGCGACGAAAAAACTCCCACGTGAAGAATATATTACGTGATCTAACTATAGAATTTGTGGTCTGGAAATATTTATTGTGTATTTCACAAATAACTGATCCATGTGGTTATTTTTGAGCTGTTGTTAAGGTTTGTCGTACAAAAATGCGTACAATGTTGCGAGATTTTATTTGATTCAAGTTGTCTTCGTTATATGTGTAGAATGCATTTGCTTTATTACAAGTTCTTAAATTTTTAAAATCATGATTAATTTTATTACATATTTGGCAAATGTTATAAATTTTTTTGAGATTTTTTTCTGAAACTTAGTGTTTACTAAATTAAAGAACTTTAATCTCTGCCATCCAGAGAAACAGCTATTATCCAGAGCCCAGTAATAAAGTCGAGTAAGATCTAAATGTGAAGAAATCAAAACCACTTTATCGATTTAATTGTTCTGCGATAAGCAATTCGATGTAATCATTTAAATATTTTGAAACTGAGAAAATGTTTTACCAAAAAAAAAAAACGTTTTAAAGCAATTTTTTTAAGAATATTTATTAGATTGAGGGACTTAGTAAACATAAACCTAAATTTAAGGTTTAATAAATTTCTTTGAATGCATATTTTTTAAAAATACAAATTGTAGTTTTTTTATAATTTCAGTTTTTACATTTCAATTATTAGAATCCAATTAATCGAGTTTTTCTCAAATTAAAAAAAATATTGAATTTTCGAATTTATCATTAAAAAAAAGTTTTAGGATAAAATACAAAATATTTAATACATGTGAATTTTTACTACGAACTGCCTTGCTGAAAAAAAATGGTTAAAGGGGATAGAATGTATTTAATCAATTGATAGTGTTAATAAAAATTTGATCGGTAAAAATAACTTTAATTTAATGCATTCTGGTTATAATATGAAAAATAATTTTGAATTGATAATTTCTTAAGGCTCGCTCTTAAAAGTAATACGAGAGCTATTGGTGACGAACCTAGTGATTTTAAAAAACGATCAAACGACGAGGACGACACCTGAGCTAGCATTCCCCTCTTCTTCTGGAGTAAGTAAGTTACTCGGCTACTCGAGGGTTTTTAGCGACGGACCTTGTAATTTTGAACCATGGTCAAGTGAAGAGGGCGACACCTTCTTCTAGATTCATAAAATAAATGAAATTATTAAGTAATTCTTCCTAAATCCTTAGTTGTAACTGTTAAATTATTATTTGTTTTAAAAGTAAAAAAGAAAGCTTGCCCGAGTATACATTAAGTAAAAAATAGTGAGCACGTAAATAAACCTTTTTAAATAATGTTAAATACCTTATAAATCAAAATAACAAATTTTAACAAATATAAATATTTTTGATGATCTCAAACATGTATCAATTCCAAATTCAATACATAGACTCTATATCATCACACTAAGGAGTGTATCTTAATTTTAAATGTCTTATATTTTTGAAGAGTAAAACTAATAACTGCTATTCTTACTCCTCGATTGTTAATCTTTTCAAAAACTCAAGTTCATTTGCAGTAAAATAATATAATCAGACCTTCTACACACAGGAAAAAATAAAATGAAAACTCCAGAAAAATAATTTTACTTTTACATCCCTAATCTCTCATTAAGTAAGCGTTATGAAAAATAAATTTACATACAGTTCAGCTTTCAACAACAACAACAAAAAATTAGAGTTGTGATACTTATAAAATTTAAAATTTTAATAATGTCTTCCAATTTTTCCATGTCACTAGAAATAAAAACATATCCGTAATAACGATTGGTATATATTTTTATGAAGTGATGTAAAGCAATAAATATTTTTTCGGAATCGTTTGTCTGAATCTATTGCTGTTTCATGTAGCTGACAGAAAATGCGGTAAAAGCACGCATTTCTTTCTTTTCATTTTCATTTTTTAAATAATTTTTATTAGAAAGTTTTTCCCCTCCTTTCATCTAAACTCAAACGACCTCTCCACAAACTTCTAGTACCATGTCATCATCGAAAGCAGAGAGAAAGAAATAATTCTTTTTCTCCAGAAACATTAACTTCAGAAGCAGACGACATCCCCGACATAGCAGAGGTGAAGTCGTCACTTTCAACAGGTGTGTGTCAGGGGCTGCCTGCGTAGGAGTTCGACCCCCGGCATACTCACAGTCAATATTATTTTTCATTTGTCACAGTCCTTGAATTATGCAACAAAAATTTTTCTTCGGTTGTTCTGCACACCTGTACGTGTCAGGGTCTGTCTTTCTTTTTGAAGAGGAGGAATCATAAGAGAGAGAAGGGAGAGGAGGATCGTAGACATTCAAGTGCTTACTCGGTATTTTTTCTGTCTCGCATTTAAGGTATCCATCTGACTACGTTCGGAACCGTGATTTTAAAAAAGCGTATAAACGGATAATGTTCGTGATATTTAGTGTCACTCAGATTAGAATGTATGTATAAAATTGTTTTAAGGTATCCGACTACTTGCGAGAACTTTTTTTAAAAATGAAGATATGGGGATTTTTTTGTAATTTTTAGATTTATTTAGTATATTTTAAGGAAAAATTCTAAAATTGAAAACAGAAAAAAAATTATTAGTATTAAAATGGGAAAAAACTGGTGAAAATGTACAAAAAATTACATAAACGGGGCCCGTCCTGTACAAAAATTTTATTAGTGAATTCTCAATTTTTCAATTTTGATGTGTTACTTTGTTAGTTATGTTTGAAATGACCTTCAGGATAAGAGATATTTTATTTTTACAAAAACTAGAACACTTTATCTAAGTGATTATATGAAATTGCTTAAGAAAACAGTGATTATATTCACATAAAGGACTGTAAATTTTGAAATAAAACAGTGATTGATAAATCTGAAGGTCGAAACACTTCTACTGTTATACAGAACATACGCAAAAAATTTCAGCAAATTATTTTCAAAACATTTTGAGCAATCGCTGTCCCCGTTTGAGCTTTCGAAAAAACAACTTCGAATAAAACGCATTTTAAAGTTTGACATCTTGTGTAAAGTTATGGCATTTGCTTTTACTAAAACACTTGTAGTTTTTGTTCTAGCAAATGGAAAATAAAAAACGATATTTTTATTAAGCTAAAAAGATGACCTATAAAATAAAATCATAAAAAAAATTGCCAATTTTTGAAAAAAATCATGATTTTAGGGTAGTCGGATATCTTAAGGACATTTTGACAAAAATTTTTATTAAAATACAATATTTTGGTAAAAAATTAACTTAAAAAATAACCTTTTTTCAAAATGTTCTTTTATAAAAAATGCTTCTAAAATAATAATATTTTGTGTGTGTGTGTGTGTGCTTATATAAAGTAAAGACTTCTCCAGAGAGTCTGAACTAGGATTTTTGAAAAATTCACATTATTTTCAGAGTTACCACCCATTGAAACAATGATCGGTGTTTTTTTCTTAAAAGTTCTCTCTGTTGTCGTAAAACATGGATAAACCCCTGTCTAAGTTATATATTTCAAAAATTCTAGTTGAGCCTCTGTACAGAGGTCAGCTATGTACAGGAAAAATATTATTATAATAGAAACCTTTTTCACAAAATGAGAATATTTGGAAAATGGGTCATTCTATGTTCATTTTTTGTCAAAATATTGTACTTAAATAATTTTTTTTTTGTAATAATATTCTTAAAACAATTTTATTTTCATATTCTAATCTAAGTGACACTAAATATCATAAATATTATCCATTTATACACTTTTGCAAAATCACGATTCCGAACGATACCTCAAGGAAGAGAAACGAACTGTGTGTGTCATTTTTTTTTCATGACGCACTGTCATTTTACTCCTCTCTTTCCAGTAATAAAATTGAAAATTTAAATAAAATCAATTATAATTAGTAATGATTGTGCAATAATTATTTGAGAGATATAAATAGACTTATTTATATTAATGAGATTTATAGGTGGGATTTTTAATATGAACTTGCATATTTAAACTCGTAGAATTTTTTTTAAAAAAAAAAAAGTGCATAGTGAAAAATGTCTAATTTTTTTTCTATAGTTGTCACGGGTTCAAGTCTTGATTCTGATCAGACGTTTTGGATAAAACAACAAAAAATGGAGCAATTTGTATCTAATTAAATCATAAAATTCATGTACGATAAAAGAGCTGTCTGAGGAAAGAACTTAAGGGTCATTTTTGTCATCGGATTGAGGCTCAAAAGCTTTTTACAAGTTCGAGCGTAGTGGCTGCGGTAGTCTAGTAGTAATGGTCAAGAATTCGTGTCACGGCTTAGAGTCCCGGTTCCACTGAAGATTCACCGTGTACAGGGTTTGATGCAAGTTAAGTCTTCCATTTGGTGTGGTGTGGTAGTTTAGAGAAGAGGTGCCAGTTCAGGTGTAGTCCTCGTCACTTGACTTAGGTTTAAAATTACGAACTCCGTCAAGAATAGCCCTTGAGTTGCTTCGTATTGCGCATTAATAAACATTCACTCATTATTTCTAGAGCAGGGTGGCCAACCTTTTTGGGAAGCGTGCCACTATCTGATAAAAAAAATTATGCGTGCCACCTTCAACTTTTCCAACAAATAAAAGAAATAGGATGAAAAAGTGAAAAAACGTTACTTATAAGTTTATTATGGGAATTTTTTTTAAACGCAAATATCACATTTTTTTGTGTGCAAGTCTAAGTAGTGAAAATTTAAAAATATTATAATAAATAAAAAAGAGAAAAGAAAAAGGATAAACTCTTTGGTTTTATTCTTAATAAACTTTTTACTTATTTAATCAATTAAGTTAGGTGTAACATAAAAATGAGTAACTTGAAGAATTTAACTCTAACTAATTATTAAAAGGCCAGGACTTAATAGGCTTTTGAATAAGTAATTTTTTTTACCAAGTCATCTATATTAGAAATAGCCCTTGAAGATGCTGATAAAATTAGATTGTTTTAGGTGCATATCACCTGATTTTGAGTGATATTTTGATTTTATGTTCAAAATAGAAAACATTTATCTATAAGCATATGTTGATCCAAGTTTTGAGGACTTTTTTGGTTTGAGACAACCGCATTTAAATAAAATTGCAAACAAAATTGTTATTTATTTATTGTCTATTCAATTTTTAAAATTTTGAGTAAGTCTTCACGTGCCATGGTTACAACTGGGCCGTGCCACGGCTTGGCCACCCCTGTTCTAAATTAACAATAATTAAATCAAATTCAAATGGTTATAAAAAGTAAATAAATAATTGTTTCCAATTTGACATGTGATGTGATGTTATTTTAATGAGTGGTAAAGTTAATTTATATATTTTAAATGAATCTTTATATATATATATATATATATATATATAATATATATATTATATATATTATATAATTTATATATATATATATATATATATATATATATATATATATATATATATATATATATATATATATATATATATATATTTATATAAAGGAATAAGCTGTTTTGTCGAAAGAGAACAAGATTTTTAAGTCAGATTTCAAAATGATTCAGAATAAAATATAATAAAAAGGACATCAAAATTGTTTTTTAAGCGATTGTCTGTCATATTTTTCATGGTAGAAATATCTTTTTATGTATAATGAGAATACTTTCATTTTCTTGAAGCTAATTTAATTTTCAAATTTAAAAAACTATGAAAATCATATCCTTACGACTTTTTGTCGGCATTATAAAATGCGTTTTATACAAATGTTTGGAAATTTGATCGCATTGAATGGAATTGAATTGAAGAAATTAAATTTTACCTGAATTATAAAAGAAATTATTTTGAAATAGGGAAATGTTTCTTACATTGCATGAGTGGCACCATTAAAAAGAAAATTTTATCTCCTCCAGTAGCAAATTTTCAAACAAATAATTCAAAGAAATTTTTTTGCAACACCATAGAAAAAGTTTTTAAAGATACTTTTTTAATCAATATATTATCACTATGAAATATGTAATTTTGTATTCATTATTTAAAATAAACAGCATATTTAAATAAATGGTAAATAATGATTGCTGCTGCTAGAGTGGAAAAATGATACTTTCAGACTGAATGAATTTTTAAAAAATATATACATCCAACTTAATTTAATAATTCAATAATCTTATCATAAAAACTACAATTATATTTATGATAACTTTACCAAATAAGCAGCATTTGTTCTTGAAAGTCATTTGATATTATTGCCGAGAATGAAATAAGTATTGCGACTAAAAGACAGGCGCCATTCTCTTAAGATATTTGCCAACGCTGTGTACCCGAGAAGATGTTACTCATTTCCGTTAAAATACGATAAAACACATCAGACGTTTCTTTCTCTGTACGTGTTTTTTTATTTAATTTTCGATCAAAGACGAGCAGATTTCCGGTGATTATACTATATTCATAAATTATAAATTTAAATTTAGATTTGGTTTTATCTAACAGACAGTACCAATTTAATTGAATTTTCAAATATGAATAAGTTCGAACATACTAGTATTGTCAGTTATAAGTCCGGTCAATAGTTTTTGATTGACTGTTTGCTTCCTAATATAGCATTTAAAAACAACATGAAAGCTATCAATTGTTTTTGAAATATCACGATAAGGTATATTCCAAGTTAATTCGAAAACAAAAGTCAGTGAAATTTTTTTTAAAAAAAATATAAGTACACCCCACATCTTAAGAGAAAAATTATTAGCTTAAAATATATATATATATATATATATATATATATAGCTAATTTTCCATTCGTATTTTAAAGGAAGTCACAAATATTCTTGGAAATACAGACATTGTGAATAAAAATGATGTTCTGACCTTTATGGTGTTACGAATAATAAAATTAAAAACTATTAAATTAAGTTGTTCATTTGAACGAAAACAAAAGTTTCAATTTTGAAAAAAATTATCTTATAAGAGAATTATAAGCTGAAAGAAAAATAAATTCAGTATTCATTGCTATACTATGGAATTACTAACTATATTTGTAATTCTTCAGTACAACTCAATATTTATTTTTACTGTGGAAAAATTTAAATACTTTATTAAAAAGAATTTTACTTTATGAAACGATTTTTTTTTACATTACAATTTCTCAGTTATTAAAATAGAATCTAAGATAATTTAACATATTATAATGAGTATTAATTACAAAAGATACTATATTAAATATTAAAGAAAATGAGGATCTTCTCCAGAAAAAACTGTGGATATTCGTTGCATTAATTTAAAAATTCATATTAAAAAACAGGAGTCAAAAAACAACTTTCTCTATCAAATTATGACATATCAAACAGTTTTCGCATATAAATACATAAGGCAGCATTTTCCATACTACTGATTCTGACCTTGAGGTAAATTTAAAAAAAGCAAAATGATTTTTTTTAGAAAATTTTTTAATTTATTGTTGAATAAATTTAGAGATATATACAAATTAAAGTATCCAGTTTTATTTTTAAAAGAACTCGTTTCTTGGTTTGCATTTAAATTACATACATCCATAGACGGAAAACTTGTCTAATATGAATATGAAGTTGAGGTCGTGTTAAGAATTTTGAAACCGTGATTCCTGCGGAATTGCTTAAGGCTTAAGAAAGTGGAATTCAAGTCTTCTTTTCAACTAAAATTGGGTAATGTACGAAAATTGTATAGTATTCCATCTGCAGGCATTTAAATTGTTTTTTCCTTTTAAGTTGGAACTGTTCCCATTTCAAAAGACTTTCCCAAAAAAGGACTTAGAATCCATCGCACTATCTTTTTTATTTTGAGATTTTTGTAAAAGATGGTCTAAAAAAGTATTTTGTTGAAGAAGCTTTTCTTCCACATTTGAAAATGTATGCTTTACCGCTTTTACAGCATCGGTGGTTACTTTTTCCGTGATTTAATCCACTTATTGGAATGAATCCAATTTCTGAGTCAAGAATGAAAAGAATCAAAGGATGATTTTTTTTCCTCTATAAAGTTATTGATCCTTATCAAAAAGAAAAAGTGGACCGCCCCTCTCCTCAGTTTTATAAATTAAGGTTATAAGTAATTAGTTATATATAATTAATAATACAAAATAATTAAGTTTAATAATTAAAAAGAATGAAGTTTTTGCATGCAAAATAAGATGTGAACGAAACTTTAAAAAAAAAAAAAGGGGTATTTTTGTCAACCAATTTCATCAAACAAAAAAACATCGCCAGTTTAAAAAATGTTGCCAAATGCTGTCATTATTATTATTAATAAGCTCGAACGTGCGCGAGAACGGTTTCCACTATTAGCAGAATTTCGCGCAATTTGGGACGTCTTTTAATTTGACGAAGCTGGTCGTCGGTATAATGTGTAATTAACAAAAAACGGTATATGTGAGAAAACGGCGTCGTTTATAGGTACCCATGAAGCCAAATATACAGAAAATGTTCTATCATTTGTTTGTAATGAATGTATTTTATCGGATAATATACTGCCAATATTCCTGTTGGTGCCAATTTGGAAAAGCAGCCTCGAAACTATGTTTTCTTAGCTGATAAATAACCACTTAAATTACAAAAAATGGTATTAGCAGAATGTACTGACATATAAAAGTTTAGAACACATGTTTGATATATAAACATTCATGAAGATAAACTTATAAAGTATTCATCATTATAGGTATAATATGAGGGTTGCAATATATTATGATGAAAAAAAGAAGTAAAATTAATAGCAGACAAGAACAGTATACTTTAAATTTAAGAAATATTCACTTACATACCATTGAATTCATTGAATGAAGAATTTTTCAGTTTTAAAAATTTAACAATAACATCTTTAAAATTCTGAAATTTTTGTTATATTTAAGTTTTATATATTTTACAACTTTCTGAGCACATTTATTTTGTTTAAATTTTCCATTATTATCTTCTTAATGAAAATTAATTTAGGATACGACTTATAATTGTATGAAATACTTGAAAGAAATTTAACGAATATGCTTTTGTAATACTTATTCTGAGAAATTTTTAAATAATTTCAAATATTAACTTTTACATAAATTTCTTAATTTCTCTTTTTTATAAATTTATTATGTTTAATTTTAAATTAGTCAGAAATATAGATCTTTGCTAGAAATATTTTTAAAATTTTCGAAAAACAGATAATCAAAAATCCTCAAATTGCAGTCAACACCAGCTGACGCATATTAAAATTAAGTGAAATGGAATTTGAAATATCATAAAATTGTTAATTGTACAAAGAATTATATAAAAAATGTGTACGACATTATAATCCGAAACTAAACAAAAATTGTAACGTATTCTTACAAATAAAAATTAAATTTAAATATATATTTTATTTGTAATATTTACCAAACTTATGTATATTTAAAGAAACAGCGCTAATAAAAATATTAACTGAGTTTTAATGAAATAGAAATCGAATGCAAACTTTAATATAAAAAATAAAATACTTACCCGGAATTTTTTCTTATTGTCCTCAAACGGCATTTAGATGTGCTAAATAAATAGTTCAAAGTAAATTTTAAACAGAATCTTGAATTTAAATTATTCATAAAATTCATATTTTAAAAAGAATATTTTAATTCCAAAACAGTTTTTAAATTATATAGCAAAAACTGCCTTACAGTAATCTTGCAGTAAAAAAAATTCCATAAAATGAAATAAATATCGTTGCCATCGAAGAGAATGCATAAATTAAATTTGAAAGATCTAATTTGTTTATTTAGATCAAGAGTTTTTTCCTTTTCAGTTTTTTTTAAAAGAAAGTTGAATTAATATTATTTAATATGTTCAATGAGTTTTTTTGATATTTAAAAATAAAAATATTGATATGAAAATAAATCATGAATAATTCAGATATAAGAAACGTATTTATGTTAAAAGTAAGAAGAAATTAATAATTAAACATCATTTTTATTAACGTCGCTAAAAGATATTCCGAAATGAGAAAATAAACGTCGTATTAAAAATCGTCTGCAGTTTACGATTTTCTGTGTTAATACTTTACCTCTCGAATTTTCTTTATCGATCTCTTTTTAGTTCTTATTAGTTCTTACACTCATAAATAATATGTATCTAAATATTAATTAAGATAGTAATAACCAAACAATTTAATTCTAAAATTCTATATGAAGAAATTTTATTTTAAAAGAAAAAAATAAGACTATTGAATGCAGAAGTTTTAAAGCATAAATTTTCTGAGAGAGAATTGTATTTATGTGCGTATTACAATTCTTTTCCATTTAGAATAATATGTACATGATTTTAAGATTTAAATCTATTCTGCGAATAATTTTAATTTACAGATTGGCAAAATTATTCACGTTTCCATTTATTACAAAAATTACGAGAAATTACTTCTAATTTTTTAAAAGAACTAAGCAGTTCAATTAATTTGCTTCCCATGTAGTGAAAAAAGCATTTGCGTTAAAATATTCTTCTTAAAATGAGATAAACAAGAGAGAAATACGGTTATGGTTACTATGAGATGAAATAAAATAAAAAGCAATATTCAAACAAAAATTAAGTTAAGATATAATAACTTTATATCTAACTAATCTTATGGTGTAAGTAACGATCCATGTAATTTATTTGATTTAAAAATACTTAGTACTATCCATTAAGGAGTTAGAATTTTTAACCCCTTAACTAGTTTGCCTGTACACAGTATGGACTACCGAAAACTCGCCACAACCGAGTTACCCGTACGCTGTACGACCAATTATATTTTCTTCGTTCTATCTTTGATTTGTGCATATTTTTAATTCTTACAGTGAGATTATTAATGCTAGAGTTTTTAAGAGATGCAGTTTATCTATGGTACTGAGAAATACTTCTCATCTGGGATTTTCTTTGTGGTAAAGGTTTTTTTTTTTGGAGGTGGAAATTTAGATTCTTGAAAATATTGGTAGAGAATGGAGATTGACAAGGCAATGTGCAATTCATTGTTTGAAAAGAAATGAAAATGGAAAGATAATTAAAAAAAGTCTATATTATCTTTGTCCCTGTTGCAATGTAAGACTTAGTACTACATTATGCTTCAAGTTGTGCGTGCATGTATATATGCACACAAAAATCCTCAATCGTTTAAAAGAATTACGAACACGAAATTTTTTTTGTAAGTATCAGAGAAATTCATTTAAGATATATGAAACAATCTTCATAGCATGTACAGAGTGTACTTATTAAAACAAACATTTAGCAGTTTTTGTGCTCCACATTTATAAAATAAAAATAAGCGAAAACTTTAAAATTGAAAATTAAAATAAAATTCTTCCATTTTCTTTCGCATTTTATTAAGTATTATGCTTAGTTATGTGCAATAAAAAATGTGCTTCTTTTGTAATATTTTGAGCAAAAAATTTTGCTTAGAATTTTATATAGAAAACATAGAAAAATATTCTTATTTTTTATGTAGAAAATTATTGAAATTTATATTTTTAACAAGCATCTGATGTCAAACGAAATTACAATACATATTAATTGAGCGTAAATTACCTTTACATGAAAAACATTTCCAACAAAGAAAAAGAGCAATGAATATTAACATAAAGCAGCAATTGTTTAAAACAGATTTCAAGAAATATTACCAAAGAGCAAAAAAATCAACAAAACCAATAGTTGTGTCTAGCCAATTTCTGACTTTAAACTAATTGTCTTACTTTGCATGTATGCAATAGCTGACATGATATGTCAGACCATTGTATTGAAATCATGATGACAGAATGCGAGAAATTTTTTTGCTTGCGGGTTGTTTTCTTTTTCATTGGGTACGAAATGTCTCATTACTATTACTTATACGGTAACAATCGTGAGAAAAGGTGCTGTATTTTTTGACAATATGGTAGGGGTAAGAAAAACTTTAAATTATGAATTTCATACCTGGTTTGAAAAAGGAAAGGTTCTAGAAACCTGAGGAACAAGACTTTTCGTGCATGGAGACAATGCCTACAAAGAACAATATTTAGATGACCCATATACGTCTTCACGAAACAGTGAAATTTAATTGTTAATACTAACACTGGTTACGGGTTTCATCACAAACATTAAATCTATAGTCTGGAATCAAAATAAGGTCACTTGGCAAGCCCAAAAAAAATCTCTTAAATGTGGTATTATTTAGAATAATAATTTTTAGTAAAAATTAAAAAAATAAATAAATAAATAAATAAAATAAAAAACACAGGAAGAAATTATAAAACAAGTGCATCCATAGAAATAATCCCAATTCAGAATTTTTCCAGCAACAAAATTTTTGGGACCTTTGTTTCTTCAATTCCAAAAGACTGTTCATGGTCATGAAATGGTGTTATTTTTGTCCATCAAGTCGAGGACTGGTGTTACTAATAAGCTGCTTGTAGAGGGACTGATGCATGTTAAATTGGTCGAAGAGCAGTCTTCATGTTGGCGTGGTGTGGAAGTTTGATTAAAAAGGTACCAGCTCAGATCTGATCTTCACATTTGATAAAAGTTCAAATTTACGATGTGAATCGCATACAGCTCTCGTTTTGCTGCAAAGTTGCGACATTAATAAACAAACAACTTTTTGCAAAAACGTTTTAAAGCCGCATTCACACAGGGCAAACGTCGATTGCGCTAGCCAATCAGAGTCTCTCTCGCCCGAGAGAAGTCTCTGATTGGCTAGACGCTTAACACTCGACGTTTATACGCCTTGGTGTGAATGAGCCTTAATACTGAATAAAATGCCCTTTAAAATATATCGTTGAATTCCGTTTTGTTCGTTCTATCAACTCAATGTATACATGTCGCAAGGTGTTAGTTCTAATCCATCGAACCCTTTCCAAATTTTAACAAAATTTACCTACTACAACCTATATTTCATCGAATTCTTTTTTTAAATTATTATTATTAAATGTATTTCACTAATTTACTCGAATATGTTAGAAGAAAAGATTCTAAAATAACACTAATTTTAATAGAGTAAATTAAAAAAATTGAAATCAATGTTTAAAATAGAAATTAAGGATTTTAAAGAAGGCTAGCTCATGGAATTGAATCATCATCGAGAGTATTCTGAATATTTTATCACATTTGAAACTTTTTGTAAATTTAAATTAGGTAGTATAAATGCACTTTTATATTATATATGTAATAATTCCCTCTAGTACTCATTTAAATAACTCTTTTTAAATAATTTTCTTTAAGTAACTTTAATTTTTGGTTCAAAACTAACGCGTTAATCTTAATCGTAATTGAATAGTAACATTGCATCAAAAATCTCTTTCCCGCCCATTTTAAATAATCATATCTCCTGTTACAAAGGAGTCACGTGATCTGCAGAGCCAATATTAAAGTCAAAGTCTCTTTCCTCCTTGTCTTCACCATGTAATTGTCGCCTTCGTAAATGTAAAGAAAATATTTTAAATTTCGATGCAATATTTATATATCAAAATGCATTTAAATGGGTTATATATATTATTATGGGTTGTATATATTATTATATAAAATATAAAGCAATATAAATAACATTTAATTTTATCGTGTTTCTTTAAAATAAACAAGCTTGAGATAAGAGTAACGAAAACAATATTAATTAAGTAATTTCTAAGAATTGTCGAACATTAATATTTAATTTGCTTTTGTGATAATCATCTAAAGGTTTTGTGTAGTTTTGTTCAAAGAAAGTTAAATTCCCTTTGTTTTTCAAATGTATATTCAGTCTTCGCATTGGAAACTATCCAAAGCGAGTTTGTTTTCTAAAATGAAAAGCAGTACAATTCATATTATACAATTCAGAAGACTTAAGTTCTGTTGCTTTGAGAAAACTGAAAGCGGAAACATACAAGTGATTAACTATCCAAAATAAGACGTCTTTTTGAAGTAGGAAACAAAAAGGAAATTTAAATCTTTTTAAATGCAAATTTAGACATTTTAATCATTAATCTGAGTCAGAGTCATTTTTCAAAGCTCAAGTTTTCTTTTCTCTTAAACTTTTTGTTTCTCTTTTGTATCTCTTAGTGCTATCAATTTTATTTTATAAATTTAATTAGAATCTGTTGATATGTGGTAAAGTATGTTAACTTATATAGCATGTGTGGCTGATACTTAAATTATTAACAATTAATTAAGCGTTTAGAAGTGTATGAATGAACGAATAATTATATATTCGTCAATTATTATTAAACACATTTTTAAATGGCCACAAACAGTTAACTCATTTAATATTTAATTTATTATAATTGTATTGTGACTTTTAAAGATTTTAAAAAGGCCCTTTTGCATTGTCTTGTCTTCCATTTTTTTAAAAAAAAAGTATTAATTACCTGTATAATTTTCTCAATTAAAATTTGTGAGCATAAAGTTTGGTTATCACTAATAAATTTGTTCTGAATAATAATAAAAAGAACGAAGAATATGATAGGAAGAACGTTCGAAGTATTTCTTAAAGCTTTTCCCATTTAGTGTTTAAAGTAATAATGTAATCTTATTTTCGAGTTTTTTTATGTATTAATAATTGTAGTAAGTATTTTCAAAAACCTGCAAAGCAATCGGAATTTTCAAAACACAGTACGACCTTCAAACATATTTAAAACTTGTTCATGGTGTATTCAAAATACAGAATTATGTAATTTATATGAAAGTTCAAATTTTTTAAAAATAAAATTTAAATTTTATTTTAATCTATATTTGAGAGTAAAATTTTGAATCTTTCGTTCCATGACAGAAATAAAAATAATCATTTATCAAAACAAGCTTTTGCTCTTTGATTTCAAAAAATACGAAGTACGTTATTTTATATATATATATTGTTTTTAAAATGTATCAATTTCAAAAGCATATAGTTTCTTCTTTGCACATGCATATGTGGATTAAAAACCAAATATTTATATTAAAACTATGTAATTTTTTCTCATAACGTTGTAATTTCTAGAAATAAAAAAAAATCTTTTTGTTGCAGTATAAAACAGTTTCGAACCAATTTTAAAAATTATTTTTCAACTAATGCATTCTGTAAATTATGTAAATCAAATACAATTACGTTTCGTTATCATTTACTGTCTGAACAATGAAACAGTTGAAAAAAAAAAAATATAGATAAATATAAAGAAAATGAAAGGTTATATTTTTTCAAAAAATTGTTAAATTCACTTACGCAGTTTAAATGTATTTTAAAATATTTAATTGTAATTTAAAAAACAAAAAATTTATACATAGCGTAGTTTTACCATTGCAGCTGAGTTTTTCTTTATATTTTTGATTGTGTAACTATTATTTGACTCATTAAAACTCTTTTTAAAAAATAAAAATGATTTCGTTTTCTAAAGTGTTTTTATCTTTATACTTCAATGTACCGTACATTCTTATATTCACAGATAAATGCTTTGAGTAACTTTTCATTATAAATGTATTGAAGAGAGAGCGCTAACTTAAGAAGTGTGTAAAATCCGTATTTCCGGCTGATAAGCAATTTATATTAAAAAAAACCCTCATTACGTAAACTAATTATATATGAGGCTTAAGCTTTAAGCAAGTAATGTTATCGATTTTTAATTCTGCACCTAAATTTGTGTTTACTGGACTTGAAAAATTAGTATAAGTGTCCAAAAGGACCCTAACCAGGTTGATTTTGTAAACCTGATAGGGATAGCAAAAATCAGAATTATCAACATTTAAAACAGAAAAAAATGCATATTTCTTTTGAAACAATAGCATTTTTCCTTGATCTCGAACTCATTTCTCTAATCGTCTACGAATTCTTTCAAGAATTATTAGTTGCAAATGTGCACGTCGCAACAACAATTTTATCCAATACAACTTTTATTATACAGACGCTATTGTAACAAGATGCATTTCACATTATAAATCAACGTTAATACTTTTAACACTTCCTAATTTCCCAATCAGTTTTATGGAAACGGCTACCAGTTACACCAGTAATAGAAAAACAATTTTATTTAAAATTATGATAATAAGTAAGCAATTATAATCACCAAACGATTTACAAAATTAATCCTATGCCAAAATGTATTCTAATAACTTCATAATTTTGAAATTAGAAGAGATGAGATCATACATTACCACAAGTCAAGTATTCTTAACCCTTTTAGTCCCCAATAGGATAGACGATATAATTTTTTCATAAACACATAGAAATAAATCAGTCGAAATTTTGGAAGATTAAACTTTCATTTTAAACTTTCAATATCAAAGCTTACGAATATATTTCAAAATGTGAAATTATTAATATTTTCAGTATGTGATGCGTCACATATTATCAAATTGAAACATTATCTGGTAGCTAAATTCCCCAATTTCGAGAAGTATTTTAATCAAGGTACGTGATATTATTACGTTATCGGTTACAACATAATTAGTGTAATTAGTAATTAAATCTTAAGTCTTCAGTGCTCTGGATTAATTTACTCCAACTTTAAATTCTCATTAATGTGCCAGGGATTTTGATTAGAGTTTAATTCCAAAAAAATAATATTTTTTACTCATTAAAACTCCTATTTTGTTAAAGAAAGAACAAAAAGATTATTTAAGTTACCAGATTTTTTAAAAACATTTTCTTCTTTTAATTGTCGCAAATTGAATTGCAATTCATCTAGAATTTTACAAAAACGATTCATAGTATTTCTATTTAATATTTTTTTAAAAGTAGTTCTTGCTGGATTACAAATACCGTTTAAAATTTATAAGTAAGAATTATAAGTAATTATTCCGCTTCTTCAAATACTGAAAATAGAATTTTCATTTAATCCACGTCTGGAAAAAATCGTTTGTGTTGAATAACTGAATTAAGATAAATTCTTCATTTTAGGGAATTATTTTTTGTTAAAACGATGTACTGTATTACTCTATTTTATTTAAAAGATATTTTTTTAAATTATTGTCTAATTCAGGATTGGTATTTTGTGTTTTCAAGTTTTTTTAATTGCCTGAGCAATATACCGGATGAAATATTAATTAAATCTTATAAACTAAAAATATTTTAAATTTTGAAAATATTTGCTGCTAAAAATATCAGATCGGAAACCTATTCAATTTTGAAATATTTCTAAGTATTAAGGCAATGAAAATATTCCAATGCTTACAAATTGCAATAAAATTTATTAATTAAAAATTAGTTTGATGTGTTTGAAATATCTGTCAAATACTGTAAATTAACTAATAAAGTGTACTAATTCTTTATTAACTCTAAAACCTAATATTTTATTACGTTTAACAATTTTATTACTACCAGTTTGAACTATCTAATAGGAAATGCAATTCTGATTTTAGTTTTATAGTTAAACAATAATTTAGGATTAACTTCGAATTACTTTTGGATTTTAATATTTTATTATCTTTATTTGAACTTTTCCTTAATTATTTTTCATGTTTTTTCTTATAAATTTTAGTATTATTAAAAATATTCATCAATTTCTTTTATTGATAAAATAAAAATGTTTTTATATAAAATAGGGTAAAAGGCTACTGATTGAGATTTGTACAAATGAAATAAAAACATTCAACATTTATCCATGTTCAACACTAAGTAATTACGACTGAATTTCTGTTCTCAAAACAAATAACTTCTTATGTAAGAAAAAAAAATTACGGACGATTTGAATATTTTTTTCCATTCTTCTAAGATTTTCATTTGCATAGATAGGAATCTTCTTCGAACGTATATCCTATCTTTGGTTATAGAAGTCGTGATTGGTCAAATGCCTCGAAAAAATAGAATAACTTATTTTATATCTTCGTTTTGATCGTTGAAAGTCTATCTTGTAAACAAGGGCTCACTCTCCCGAAAATAATTGGTATTATCAATAAGACAGCATCCAAGCGGGTCATAAATCAACAGGTTTTTTTTTCACTTTTTAATAAATGATTCACAGCATATTCATTCCTTTTTGTGGTTCTTTTTTCCTATTTTGAGCTTAACTGAATTTCAAATGAATGATTTTCGAGTGCAGTTTGTATTTGATTTGTACGAGTCCTATTGAATTCTAAAGCTGCTGATAGTCCAACAAATTTAAATTCAAGTAACTCTATTATTTCTTATTGATCCTATTGTCGATGTATTGACTCGTCCACAGGGATGACTTAAGACTTCTTGAGGTCCTGGGCTCCTACACAAATGTAGGCTCCACCTATGACCCTTGAAAGTAAACACTACATAGCATACGTTGTCACAAATACTCGTACAGACAATAACCCGAGACAAACAAATGTGCATGATTTACAATCGTACATAGCAGCTCTATCGACATCCGCCTTTTGACTGAATGAGTAATGATGGCGTACTGGCAGTAGGCCTAGGCCTGTACGGAAAGACGGTTATCACATGTAGCCAGTTTACATATCGTCCGAAATTTCTAGTTTTTCAGAGAATACAAACGTAAATAACATTTTACCTTTGAAATAATTCGAATTATGATATTCTTTAGGCTGAGTCAAAAACGAGACGAGGTCTCCATTAAGGCCGAGGCCCTGGGCCCGAGCCCAGTTGGTCCATGCCTTAAGACATCCCTTCTCGTTCTAGAAAAATTACTTTCCCCTTCAAGAGTGAGAATATAAAGGAAACTAAATTAAATTTTATTAAAATTTATGAAAGTAGGAAACAACGGCCTTTTTGTTATATAGAAGGGTCTTTTAATTGCATTTTCCAGTTTATGGAGCCGTTCCAGGGGATGCCAGTTCATGTGTCGTCCTCGTCGCTTGGCCGCGATTCAGAATTACCAGGCTCGTTGCTGATAGTCCTCATCGTGTTGTTTCAGAGTGTGAAGTAAATTAAAAATCAAATAAAATAAAGTGGAATTCACAAACACACACACACAAACCTCTTAACCTTCCTACCACTTGACTCTTATTTTTCCGCAAGAATCTAAAGCTCCAATATTTTATTTCAAAATAATTCGTGTAGCTTACATTTCATTAAAATTCATTAATTTAAAATTAAATTAATTTTTTTACAGAAAAAATAGCTTTTTGTGCAGCTCTAGTGTAAATTTCATTCAATGAACCCAAAATAACAAAATATCATTATTTTTTTTATTTTGTTCGGTAGTTAGGTATTATACCGCTGACCAATTTTACCAAACGAAAAGAAATTACCATTCCAAGAAATGTCGCCAAATGGTGTCATCTTTATTAATATTGTGTGCATGTACGCGGGAACAGTTTCCACTATCGTCCGCATATCGCTGCATTTGGCGACGTTTTTATATTTGTCGGAATGTGCGATGGTATAATACGAAGTATTTTTTTGTTCTTATGTCCTGCTGAAGCTTTTTAAGTATCAACAAATGCTAGCTATCAAAATTTTTAGCTTCGAATAAAAAAACGTATATTTCCATTTAGAAAATTGAAAAATCAGAATTTTATATAATATCATTAAGGTATCCGACTACGTTCGGAGCCGTGATTTAAAAAACGCATAAATGGATAATTTTCGTGATATTTTGTGTCACTTAGATTAGACTACATGTATAAAATTGTTTTAAGGACATTTTGACAAAAAAAAATTATTTAAATACAATATTTTGGCAAAAAATGAACTTAGAATACTCTTTATTCAAAGTGTTCTCTTTTTGTGAAAAATGCTTCTATTATAATAATATTTTGCCTGTATATAGCTCAGACCTCTTTACAGAGGCTTCAACTATGATTTTTGAAAAATTCACATTATTTTCAGAGTTACAACCCATTGAAATAATTATCGGCGTTTTTTCTTAAAATTGCTCCCCTCTGTTGTCGTAAAATATGGATAAACCCACTTCTAAGTTATATATTTCAAAAATTCTAGTTGAGCCTCTGTAGAGATGTCTGAGCTATATACCGGCAAAATATTATAATAGAAGCATTTTTCACAAAAGGAGAACATGTGGAAAAAAATTTATTCTAAGTTAATTTTTTGCTTGTCAAAATGTCCTTAAATCAATTTTATACATGTATTCTAATTTAAGTGACACTAAATATCATGAAAATTATCCTTTATGCGCTTTCTTAAAATCACGTTTCCGAACGTAGTCGGACACCTTAAATCCCTCACAATGCTTGAAATTTTCATCTTTTATCGATATCAACACTTTTTAAGAATAGCATAACCGGTTATATGGACAATATAAAATAAACGTTTTTGTATCATAAAGATAATGCGATTAATTAATCAAAATTAAATATTAGTTTGGCGACATAATGTGTTATCACCATTCAGACAAATCTGAACAGGTCCCTTTCGACAATTATCCATTATTAATGAACTAAAATATACATTAATTAATTGTTGTCGAAACAAATAATACAACCTCAAAAATATTCTAGAATCAAACTTCACATAATTCTCCTAAAATTACAACGAAACAACACGCCTTAAGAGATGTTTTGTTTCCATTAATTGTTAATTGTTTTCCTGATTAAAGTCTCTCAGAGGCTGATTTATCAAATGTTCTCACTATTACTGCTCGAGAGAAACCATTAGAATGTCAGATGATGAAATTAATTGCATCTTAGCACGCAGCTTATAATAAAGTATGATTAATACAAGTGAAAGGGAGATAAATGCAGTAAGATGTATAAGTCAAATGTTAGAATGTAGAATTACATTTATGTTCTTAAAATGTTAGCGAGGAAAAATTTATTGTAGGGGTTTAAAAAAAGAATAATTATCGAGAATAAACATTTAACTTTACGATATTATATTCAAAGCAATATAACTTTTCAAAAGAGTCTCATGTAGAAAATTTTATAATTAATCCCTTAAGTAAGTGAAGTATTCGAAATGGATTGTGTGTTATTTATTCTAATGTAATTTAAAAATTGAATTTGGGAATTTTTTTGTTAAAATAGCTACAAGTTTCTGTCGAGTATTTTATTTATCGACCCCTCCAAGATATAACGGGATGATTAATTTTTTAGTTTTTAGTTTAGACTAGCGGGAAATATTTTTTTTATCTACAACTTCATCTCTTCAAAAACACCACATCGGTATATTTTAAAATAAGATGATGCAATATTGCATCATCTAATTATTTTGACCAGTCACAGTATTCATTAGAGGTAAGACTGTATATTAATTTTGAAAGATGTACGAATGAAAATCCAATAATTTACATGTCAATTAATCGAACGGTAGAAGAAATTATTCTTTTTAAGATGGCAACAATGAAAAAGATTTAATGAATTTCCACGATAAAATGCTAAATAATTTAGAAGTTACTAAAATTCGGATGACCTTTTAAACTGTTGTATGTGTGTGTTTGTTATAATTTTCAAAATGACTATGTTTTAGGTAAGAGTTTGAAAGAACTTTATGAAGTAAATCTAATGTTATAGAAATATATGGTGTATAACAATTTCAAATAATGTCTACTTTTCTGTATTTATTCGAATCGAATCCTCCATCGATTCTAAGCCGCACCTCAAATACTCAACACGTTTTTGTGAAAAAATTAAAAAATATTGTAAAACGGTTTATAGATGTCCGATATTTACGAAATTAAAAAAAAATAAATAAAATCAGAACTAGTAAGAAGTGAATAGTTAATTTATGTTACCAGTATTAAAAGGCGTCAATATCATATATAATTTCCCCTATCCAACAAATTTTTTCGCCTTCGATTCTAAGCCACCTCACATTTTTAGTAGTATTCAAACTCAAACTCAGTGGCGCTACAGCCCATGAGGGCAAGGGTGTGCCCACCCCAGTATACGTGACCATTGGGCGCTGTGGTGCATTAGCAGATGTCCCGATCAGGTGGTCAGTCTGAAGCGAGACCCCCAGTGTTTAAGTCCCCAAGCAGGCTGGGTACTCATCGACCCATTGCAGAAGGGATGAAAGGTTGAGTTGACCTTGCCCATTTCGAGAATAGAACCCGGACCAGTGGTGTGGAAGCGCTATACGCTACCACTGGGCCTTTAGTTGTATTAACATTGGGGAAAAAACATGGTTTAGATTCGAATAAACACTATCTAAAAAAATAACAAATCGTTCTATGATTGCAATAATGAATTTGTACTGTATTAAATTATTCCAAAAAAGCAAAATAAAATACAAGGAAAAAACATCCTAAAACGTTCAAAACTAATTTTCAAAAAGTGTAATTTTTTTTAAATAATATATATATGTGGGGATCGTGCACTCTAGAGATAAAAACTAAAGTTTCTGATGAACGCGTTTACACAAATTACTCCGACTTACTTAACATAAGTGTATAACGTAAGTGGTAAAACAGTTGACGATCCTCTAATACACAATTGGAAATGTCCAACACCATTACAATACTTAGTCGACAAAAGACCAAAGAAGAGAAAAGGTTATTCGATATTCTAATAACTTCCTCATTAATGACGACGACACACTTCTTCAATAAATGTCTTCCCTTTGCTCCTGTTGCCATCCGACGAGATGATGACTTCCGCTTTCTGGGTTTCAGTTACTACTCCACTCAGACGTTGTACCCACTTTATGGAGAATCACTTTCAAACTCTAATTCAACTTACACTTGAGAAACTCATTCTTTGAGAGATATAGTTTTATGTTTTATTATTCAATTGTAAATTGTAAATATCTGAAACTTAATCCTAATAGAAATACATTTTAGTAACTTATTTCAAAAATATCCTACAACTTAGGGATAAGTAATGTTAATGTATCTCTAATAAAAGTATAAGAATTTTAGGGTAAGTTAACATGAACTAAACCTTGTTTAGTAATAAAATTATTACCGTAAAATCCGGCGAACAACGCGCCCTTTCAACACAAAAAATAACATCGAAATTTACGGCTGCGCGTTATACGCCTGGTATAAAAATGATAGCTTTAAAATTAAAGAAAAGATGAGGACAGAAAAAAAATTAGGCATCTACACATAAATCGAAATACTACTTCTTAAAAGGAAATGACACTTCTCATGAACTTAAAGGGCTATCGTTCTAGAAGTAAACTATTTTTTTCTAAAACTTGGAATAATACCTCGAATAAATGACTTAAGAACATGCGCTCGTACATTTCAGGTTTCTTCGCAAAAAAAGGGGTGCGTGTTATACAGAGAATATATCTAAGAACTAAAAATTGCGTCTTAAAAATATAGGTGCGTGTTATACGCCGAATGTTACGGTATATTGCATAAATACCCCGTTAAAATGATTATTCACATTTATTAAGAAAAAAATTTAAAAAACTTGTTATTTAGTTAAAAATTTCATATAATGTAGTTTGTCTATAAAAATAAACTGTGTCATTAAAAACGAACTTTTATTTAGGGCAAATTATAAATGTATACATCAAATTAAGTAAAAAGATTGTTGAAGTTTATAGATAAAAATATGTACTAATGATAGATTTCTTTAAGACAGATATTTGTTGCAAAATAAATTCGCGATAAATGGATTATTTTAGTATAAAAGTATTTCGTAAATGTGAATACTTTATAAATAGATACTTTGTGAAGAAAAATAAATGCAAAATTTATAGTTTGTTAAACTTTAAAAAGTCTTCTAAATTTTTAATAAGCACAAATCTTTTTTTAAATTCAGAAATCGCCTCGAATTACCTTTATATGTTGCGATAGAATTTATACTCATAAATACTATCATGAATCTAAAATAAAATCTTGCAAGTAGTACAGATTATTTAAATACAGATACAAAGTATGTAGACAAAAATAAAAGTCTAACGTTCGTAATAAATAATAATAGATGTATTATAAAGTTAGAAAAACATTGAAACAGCCAATGCAAACAATATGAAATTGGATAAAAGTGAAAAATTAATAAATAAATAAGAATTATATAAAAGAATTAAATAAATTTTAAATATAGCTTTACATTGGCAGCAGAATGGCACATTTTAAAATAACTTCTTAAACAAAGAATTTTATAAATAATTTGTGAAAATAATTTATGTTTCTTCAATCATGAAATAAAATCTTAAAAGTCTGAAAATCTAAATGCTTTCGTTTTAAGAAAAACACCTGGAATTTTTTGAAATATTAAAATGAAATATTTGTACATGAGTAATTTTCTACAATTCTTAAGTAAAGTCACTTTCCTTATAAAATATTCATGTACAAATATTTATAATAAAAGTAATATAATCCAAACTTTCAGAAAAAAACAAATTTTTAAAATATACAAAAAAATTTATAAACCGTCGAAAAATTTAAATGAAAATATTATTGTTATCATGTAAAATATTTATTTGCAAACTTTTTAAGGAATTTTAAAAACAAATATTAATTTAAAAATTCCGATTGTGAAATTCAGCTCTTTTTTCATATAAAAAAGTATATTAAAAATAATTAAATCTCTAAGCATTGAACATTTTGGAATCCTGAAAGCAAATATCGTAGTTATAAACATAAAATATTAACAAAAAACGCAAGCTGATTTCTAAAAAGGAAATAAAATTTTGTAAAAAAAAAAAGTATTTTAATGAGTTCAAAGGTACTCAAAAATATTTTTATGGAAGAAAAGCAACATATTTTCTGAAAGCTTCATTTGTCTTTTTATTATAATATTTATTTTAAAAATAAAAATCGTTTGGTTTCTGCGAATTTCCTTTTTTGCAATGTTGTTTTAAAAATATTTTACATAATCTTTTTTCTTAACTGTATTTTCTTTTATAAAATATGTTTCATAATAGATCGCAGATCCAATTCTCAGACTAAATGAAACAAATTATTTAAAAAAAAAACTGTCCCAATTTTAAAAAGTAATGTAACATCGTAAAGGAAATGTCTTGTTCAGGTAATATTGTACCTACAATATTAAAAATTGAGAGATAACTTGTTTGCAAATTTCTATTAACAAAAAGAATTTAAAAAAATTTTTTTTTAAGTAAAAAACGCATTTGCATGATTATCAGTGAATTGAAAACACTATTTAAGTTTTAGATAAGTATTCCAGAGTAGGTTGCTTACGTTCATTTGCACATAGTTTCTTAAATAATACGCAGAAATATTTTAATAAATAGTACTCTTAAATTAAAATATTTTGAATTCAGTTTAAAAGAAAATTTTTACAAGAGAACTTACTGAAGTTAAAAAAACAATTTAAAATTTATAAATACAGTGAAAATCGTTTAACAAGAAACTGAAGGGACTGAAACATTTTTCGTGTGAAAGGATGTTACAAGAAAAAAAACCACATATTAACAAAATTAAATTTATTACAGTATATTTTTTGTTTTTATAGATGTGCATGCATGGATGTATCTAATAAAAATCAATAAAACAAAAAATTAAATTTAATACAAAATTTTCAAGTTTTTTGAAAAACAAAACATTTACTGAGTTTTTAGAAAAAATCTAATACTTTTCTTTGTATTGTCTTTTTTATCATGCAATAGTCGATGTCGTCCATTTTGTTATTCATTTTACCATTGGAAAATTCGTCTAAATAACTGTGCATACTTTTTATGATATTGCTCATTTCGAATGACGTGGGAACAAAAGCTGCATTATTCATTTCATTTTCATCGTCCGAATAATATTTTTTGAGCTTTGAACAAACTCCAAAATCTCTTTGTCTGCTATAATTGGGGCTGTACACACATTATCATCATCTTCTGCAATGAATTCTTCCGATGATACAGTATAGGACACACATTCCAATAATACAGAATTTTTCTCAAACATTTCATTAAGTGTCGATCCGGTTTCAATATCCTCCTTCTCCATCTTTTCGTGTTAAGAGAAAAAAAGGCATGAAAAAACATAGTAGCTTGACGGGACCGTTGCATTACTTCGTTTTAACCGATATTTCGTCTAAACGTTTTCGCGTTAAACGTAATTCACTGTATATAAATACATTAAAAATGTAATTATTAAACTTTTAATTATATTCCATGTTGTGCAGCAAGAATTCTAACGAATTTACTGGATGTAAGACTACAGCTTACTTAAAAAAATAAGCTAATATATTTACTTAAATTTTATACAACAGAGATATTTTATTTGAATTAGGGAAAAAATACACTATGGGCACATCCTTTTTAAAATTTTAATTGTTGGGATTACAGAACCAATTATATTTTGCTTTTATTTTTGTGGAAATGAAAATCTTATTTTAATTGCCTCAATAATAACTAGAATCTTATTCTAATTGCTATGAAAATTGCAGAAGGGGAAAAAATCATTCTTTAATTGCAGTTATTAAAAGCGAGAAATCTGGAAACATTTTTTTAAATCACCGCAACTATAAAAATAAAACCTTATTTTTTTAATGATGGAATTATGAAAATAAAAGATTGGCTTTAATGAGCGTTTTTAAAAGACGACACAATCTTGTTTGTTTTTATGACTGCGGGTAAACCAAATTTAAAGGTGGAACATAGTTTTTTAAAAAGATAAGATTGTAATGCGTAATTAATTATTTTTTTGTTATATTTTAATTCCTTTTCTTCTATTTGAAAATAATTACAAAGATTTGAGGAAAGGAAATTTAAAACATGAAATCAAATTTATTGCTAATTCCATCTGTTTGTATCGAAAATCATCTATTATAATTAGGGAATGACAATAAAGCTTCCAATATGTCTTACTTCGTTCAAAAGTAATTTATAAGATGCTGTTTTATATTTATTTATTTGTTTTTAAATATTTTGATAGACATAATGTGTGTGTGTTGGCGTCAATGTGTAATTTTTACTTAATAATAAACCTTTGAGTACTTTTACAAGGATGTTCTTATTTTAAAAAATCAAATAATAAACTGTATTTTCGAAAACATTCAGATTCATATTACATTTAAAATTTTATAAAAACAATACGTAAGCAGTCAATAGATATTTTTCTTTATTAATGAATTATTCAACATTTCAAACATCTGAGCTTAATACATGTCACAAAGGTGGTGTGTGTTTATAGTTAGTATATTTTTAAATTTGGAATTTTCTGAAATATTCAATAATTATTTAAAGAAAATGTGTGCTGTTGAACGTTAAAACATTTCAAAAACAAAAAAATGTATTAAATTTCTTTAATTTAAAAATTAATAATACATGAATTTTTTAAATAGAGGGTTGCATACGGCACTAATAAAATTATACTTAAATTTCTCAAGTTTTAAAATTTGAAATAATACATAATGTACAAAATATTTAATTTTGTACTTATTTTACATTTAGTTTTAATTTTGTAAAACAATATACAGTCTTGCTACTTTTAATCGAATATCGTGCAAATTTCTTTCATATAAGTTCAATTCAAACCAAATTAAAATTATTTAAATATTATTGAAGTTTTTAATACTAACAGAATTTAATAACTGTTTAAGAAATATCCTGAAGACGAGTAAATAAATTTAACTTATTCCTTTTTTTTTCAGAATATTGCATTATTTTAATTTATTTATATGAATAGAATTTTTATCGTATGGTAAATTTTTGCACATTTAGCTACGAAAAATTTACATTTTGTCTTTGTTAAAATTAAATTTTTTTTTACGTTTTTTAATTTTTAAAAGTTTTAAGTTTCAAAATTAGTAGTTTTTAAATTATTTTTCGAAAAATTGCGTTTAATCTGTCGCATAATGACTGGTTAGATATAAAAGCTCTTTTTTAAAGCGTAATTAGCTTCATTTACCTCAATTTCTGTTTATTTCAGGTAAATTTAAGCAAAAATTAGATTTAAAATCTTCAGATATATTACAAAGTCAATGAATGACAAAACAACTGAAAAATATCATGTAGAATTAATATAATCTGTGTACAATTTTGAAATAAAAACTTCAACGATTTATATATGTATTACTTTAAATAGAGCACTTTTGTATATATTTTCAATTACATTTGAAATGATCACATAAATGTTCCATAGAATTTTTTTTGTCTCGTTTCAGCGTAATTGCATACATTTTTTGTAAATATTTTTTTCCGAAAATTCTCTCATTTGCGAATAGAATATTATTTTAAACATCAGAATTAAAAAAAAGGTAAATGATTTTTTTTACTAACCATTAATATGTTTTATGGATGATAATGGAAAACAAAATAGTGACGAAAATAACTTTACTCAATTTGATAAAACTTAGAGATTGAATCACGTGTTAGTTTTTGAAAATGCGTTGTTAAACAACATACATATATGTTTGTTGTATATTTGTGTTATTTAACTATAAAAGAACAAAAAGATAAGTAAATTATAAAATGTTACGTTAATTTAAGTAATTAAGATAAATACTGATAATTTGAACGTGAGGACAAAAATTGATTAAGATTACCTTATTCAATCTTGAAAAAAAAAGAAATTTATTAAAATATAAATAAATAATTCCAAAAATTATATTTGTTTCTTCGTAATTCGAAAACAATTTTAATCCGCTGAATTATATTTATGCTTTGTTTTCAAACTGCTGATGTAAATATATAACTTTGAACTGATATAAAGTCCGTTTTTTATCCATATATTAATATAAATGTTTTATCTTTCCATATATATGATGCGCATACGTGTCTTTTCCGTATTTAAAGGGTCGCAATGCGTTTCATTTGACTTAAATCGGTCAAAAAACCAAAAATGGAATTTTTGAACCTAAATTAGATTATTTATATACTTCTATTAGCTTCAAAACATTTTGAGATTTTACAGCAAAATGCAAATCAGACATGTTTTAAGTACAAATTCAAAGACAAAATTCATACCATGACATTATTACCTTACACTCATTCTAATTAACAAGCTAGCTGGGGAAGCGGTTATCAGTTAGACAGTAACAGCAAAAGATTTATTTGTTCCCGAGACCCCAACCGTGTTTTATGGAAAATGATATTTTTTATTGTCACTTAGTTTAAATAAGGGGAAAAAATTTTTTTTTAAAGGGAAATTTATGAAAAAAAATTATTTAAATAAATATTTTAAAAACAACTTAAATTTTTTTTTAAAAGTTTCTTTTTTGTTTATTGCAAATATTTTGCCTGTATATGCCGGACCTCTGACAGAGGCTCAACTAGAATTTTTTAAAATGCATAACTTGGAAGTCGGTTTATCCACGTTTTACGAAAAAGAAGGGAGGAAAAAAAAAAACGCCGATAATTATTTCAAATGGTTGAACCTGAAAAAAATTTTGAATTTTTTAAAAATTTAAGTTGATTCTGACAGAGGTCGAGTAAACGCAAAATATTAATATTAATAGAAGCATTTTTCAAAAAAGGAGAACTTTTGGGAAAAAAAGGTTATTCTGTTAATGTTTTTGAAAATAGTGTATTTAAATTTTTTTTTGTCATAATGTCCTTAAAACAATTTTAGCATTTTTTCTAACAAGGACACTAAATATCATAAATTTTATCCATTTACCCCCTTTCGAAAATCAATGACCGGTTTATGGATCCCTTTTAAGGACTTTTGGGAAAAAAAATTTATTTAAATACAATATTTTGGCAAAAAATTAGCATTTGCACATTTTAAAAAATTCTTTTTTAGGGAAAAGACTTTTATAATAAAATTTTTTGCCTGTATATAGCCCCATACCTTGACAGAGGTCAACCATGATTTTTGAAAAATTCACATTATTTTCAGAGTTACAATCAATTCAAATAATTATCGGCGCTTTTTTCTTAAAATTTCTACTCTCTGTTGTCGTAAAACATGGATAAACCCACTATAAGTTAAATATTTCAAAAATTCCAGTTGAGCCTCTGTACAGAGGTCTGAGCTATGTACATGCGAAATATTATAATAGAAGCATTTTTAACAAAAGGAGAGTTTTTGAAAAATGGATCATTCTATGTTCATTTTTTGTCAAAATATTGTACTTAAATCATTTTGTATTGTAATACTATTCTTAAAACCATTTTATATACATTTTATAATCTAAGTGACACTAAATATCATAAATATTATCCATTTATACACTTTTGCAAAATCGCGGTTTCGAACGTAGTCGGATACCTTAAGCGGATATGTCACAATTTTTTAACTGTAAAATTACCAATTCATTTATAAAAGAAAATATAAAATTAATCTTCCAAAAGGTATTTTAATAAACTATTTTATTTTAAAAAGTGATCGTGCATTCTCAAAAAACAACTAAATTTTAAGTGGATAGATATAATAGTATAACTAATGAACCTCAACCAGTTGAGCCTCTCTATTTACTGCTAAACAATGTATTCAAACATTACACAAAAGAAATTCCAAAATTTAAAGAAAAATCGATAATTTTCAGGCAATGAAACTGTGAATAATTAAAAATATAGTCGATATTTTCATTGGTTAAATCGGTTTGGAAATTTAACAAATATACCTCCAATAAATGAATTTTTTTGCGGATTAAGTGCATCAATTTCTTGAAATATTTCCGATCTAAACCATTTCAACAACTTGGAAACCTTAATGACAAATTAGCTCTTCAGGAATAGATATGAAACTATTTTGAATTAATTATATTTTATTTCTTTTTTTATATCCATCTCCTCTGTAATAAAGTATTGTTAACGTATTTATATATACATTTATCTATAAAAGTCATCAATTAATTTTTTGATGGTTATTTAAAAATATATGCTTTTTGCTTCTTAATGTGGTCCCACACACACGTTGATTCTGTTGTGTAATTTAAATCAATATTTCATCTTTTCCAGAAATTAGAAAAATAATGATGTACTATTTTTTTCCCTGCGAAACATAAATAAATGTTACATGAGTTGTTTACCTACCTCTCTTGAGTATCCCTTGGTAATAAAACCTAAATAAAATAGCTTCTGTTAAGAATTAATGAGACGAAGGTTTTAATGATGTCACGTTTCATATTCCATTATATCTCATTAAAAATCCCATTTTAGAAAAGCTTTCTCGTAGTTTTAGTACTTTGTTATGTATTTGTTTTGAAAAATGATGCACCAGTTTTATCGAAGAAAATTTTTTAATTGTCTTAACAACAGGTAAAATTCAATTAATGAGAAAAATTAATCGGGTTTTTTTCTTTGTAATATGTTGCTCAATGTATCTGATGTCATCTAAATTGATGTACTTCAAGTTGAGTTAAGGTATCCGACTACGTTCGGAACCATGATTTTAAAAAAGCGCATAAATGGATAATTTTCATGATATTTAGTGTCACTTAGATTAGAATACATGTATAAAATTGTTTTAAGGACATTATGACAAAAAAATTATTTAAATACAATATTTTGGCAAAATTAACTTAGAATCACCTTTTTTCCAAATGTTCTCCTTTTGTAAAAAATGCTTCTATTGTATTAATATTTTGCTCAATTCAGCCTCAGACCTCTGTACAGAGGCTCAACTAGAATTTTTGAAACATTCACATTATTTTCAGAGTTACAACCATTTGAAATAATTATCGGCGTATTTTCTTAAAATTTCTCCCTTCTGTTTTCGTAAAACATGGATAAACCGACTTCCAAGTTATGCGTTTCAAAAATCATAGTTGAGCCTCTGTACAGAGTTCTGAGCAGAATACATGCAAAATATTAATACAATAGAAGCATTTTTTACAAAAGGAGAACATTTGGAAGAAAGGTTATTCTAAGTTCCTTTTTTGCCAAAATATTGTATTTAAATAATTTTTTTTGTCATAATGTCCTTAAAACAATTTTATACATGTATTCTAATCTAAGTGACACTAAATATCATGAAAATTATCCATTTATGCGCTTTTTTAAAATCATGGTTCTGAACGTAGTCGGATACCTTAATTGTTCGTTACCCTACTGGTTTTTTGAGAGAAAAACTGTGAGAATAATGCATAACAATATTAATAATAGAAATATATCACATGAGGAGTGTTTATTACGTCGTATTATATAAATCATCACGAGGGATATTGGCTAGTGGCCTTATAACTTTGAACAATAGTCAAGTTGTCGCGGTCCATTAACAGCGGGTGTTCAAGGATTCGAGTAAGGATCAGCCATTTTTCAATTAACACAATTTTATTGCCTACATTGCTTAATAGACTTAATCAACTTAATTGAGAATGCATTTAAATCGCTAAACCCGAGGAGAAATTAATCTTAATAAATCATTTATAACAGAAATACGTGAACTTATCTCTTATCCTGAGCACTCTTGCTGCAACACTTGAATAATATTCCACTTGAATTAACTATACGACCACCGGTCGCTAACGCTATGATTTCTCCTAACTAAATTTTCAACTATCATCCCGCCTATTCCACGACCAGTACTTAAATAGAATCTCCAATTTATAATAAAACCCAGTCTTCTCCACGGAAAACGGTTTTCAACTGAAATCACAGTCAAAAAGATTATTTTATACCCAAGAGGATTTGTAGAAACGCGAATAGACTCGTTACAAAGTGACGAAGATGACACCTGAGCTAACACCTCCCTCTTCGAACTTCCACACTACAACAACGGGAGGACTTTGAACCTAGATAGATTTAACAGGCATCAGCTACTCTACACGTCGGGTCTTCAGTGGCGCTAGGGCTCGAACTTATGACACGCCGGCATTGAGTATACCACCCTACCGTGGCCACAGATAGACCACATGCAAAAATCACTAAAATCTCACTTTTGGTAAACTGCCACACATGCACCAAAGGCTTCAACTTTTTCCAAAACTATGTTTCTGTCATTCAACATTTTCAGTTTTCAAGTTGCCTGTACAACAAACTGAATTATTTCTAAAAAAATTCATTTAACTATTTTCAAAAAAAAAAAAAACAATTTCCTTTTTAAAACATATCAATATCCAGATTACACAGAACTTAGACTCTACTCATCCCTTAAAAACATATTTTCTTGCTGAAAAGTTAAGGCAAAAATAGATCCAACAGTCCAGTTTATATAATTATTTTTTTCTCTTGAACAAAGAATCTGGAATCCTTTTACCTGGCTTCTTTCGAGGACTTCTACATTCTTAAAAATTCCTGTCTCGCTTTCATTTGTGCACTTTTTTCTACGTTTATGCTAGTTTTTTCTTTTTCTTTTCTTACGTCTGGACGTTGTTGTGAAGTCTTTGCCAATTTTATATTTATTTCGAAGCACCTGCCTCAGCAAGTATTGCTGTATGCTGTAGACAAAACAAGTTTCAGATGAAGCTCGCAGAAATTGCTCGCTCCCGCTGATTGTTCAGCCCTTGAAGGAGAGCATATACTCGGAAGACCCACCACCCATACCCTCCCCCTTTTTTTGTAAGAAAAGATTCCTCTTTTTTTGGTTTTCGAAACAATTTCTAGGAGTTTCTAGAACGCGTTAAAGTATTACGACCAAACCTTGTTCAGTGAAAGGTTTACAACACAGATCATTGCTTTTTTCATGTTTTTTCTCTGTTGCTGGTGGCCCAAGATTTGATCTAAAACTAGTATTTAATCATAAAATCTAGCCAGTATTCTTTTCTAAAAAAGTAATCTGCGAGTAATAAAAGTCTATAAGTAAAAATATCTGTCTTAAAGATAATTCGTATTCTAATTAAGGTATCTAACTATGGTCGGAACCATGATTTTGATATTTCGTGTCCAATTAGAATATACATATATAAGTATATATTATTTTTTAAGACTATTATTGTAATAAAAATTATTTAAATGTAATATATTAGCAAAAAATGAAGAAAGCAAGTAATATAAAAAATATTTTTTTTAGGTTAATTCCTTCTTAGGTCAAAAAAGAAAATTTTTATTTTAGTTACTTTATATTAAATAATTACAATTAATATAAATATGTATATACATATGACAGAATCACAATATTAAGTGGCAAAATAGAAAGCAATTTTTCTTGCAATTTTCCATTTTCCTTTCTATATATGTGGTGTTGGGCTGTTATATTCTTTTGTTTGTAACTATATTTATTCATTAATTAAATTTAATTATTCCAATAAAATAGTATAGTAAAAAGAAATCACATTCTCAGAAATTAGGCCATCCCAGTTGGGACTCGAATCCACGACCTTTGGATTAGAAGTCAAACGCCCTATCCATTGCGCTACAGGGACACAACGAGCGATTTTCCGTTTTCTGATGTTGGACTATTATTTTTGCTTCTTACTATTTATTCATTAATTAAATAGAAGTAATAAATAAATATTTGTGTCATCAAGTGTCATCCACTAAAGTTTGAAAAAATGTATTTGAACTTGAGTGGATGAATAAAAAGTATTTTATTAACGACTGAAAATTTGCACACAAGATATATGCATAAATATATATAAGGAGAGTGTGAACTAATAGTAGGAATTGAAAGAAGGACATTCATAAAAATGATTTTTAATGATAATAGTTTACCAATATATAGCTAAAATTTCTGTGCAGGGCCTGAACAAGGATTTTTGAAATGCATGCAATTTAGAAGCGAATTTATTCATATTTTAATGTATCAGAGACTAGAAAAATTTTAACAGAAAACACCGGTTATATGTTATTTCTATTGATAGTAACTCTTAAAATAAAGTGATTTTTTTAGAACTGCTAGCGCACAGGCTCTGTATAGAAATAAAATATTGTTATAGAAGAAGTTTTCACACATAAAAGGAGAATCTTTTGAAAATATGTTTTTTTTTCTTCATTTTTTTGCTAAAAAATTGCATTCAAATAATTTTTTCCTGTAATAATATTTTGAAAACAATTTTATATATACATTCTAACTCAAGTGACGCTAAATATAAAAAGAAATTATTCATTTATACACTTTTCAAAAGTACTATTCCAAACGTAGTCAGTAACCTTAATCATCTTCAGCCAAAACAAGAGAATATTATATGTAACATAATTCTTATCAGATACTTAAGTAATAAATAATTCTCTAAAATGGAAACAAAAAATATTCAACTTTTTCTCCAAGAATTAGACAGCAAAAAATATGTTAATATAAAAACTGTTAATAAAAAACACATGTACCTTGGTTGAATAATAATTCGTACATTAGAATGTATGTTACGTATTTTCTATATTATGTACAGTACTTATAAATGCATAGATTAAGTTTTTATGTGCATAACTTTTGTAAGCCGTTTAGATGTAAGTAATGTTGAAAATTCTAAATCTAACTTTCAACATGTTAGTAATTAGGTCACTAATAGAACATACTCAGAGTGCTTAAAATCATTCGTTCTAATATATAAGTTCTAATAATACATTAGTCAATATTTTAAATACAGTGGATCGGGATACTTAACCTATAAGAGTTCTGAGCCGCCTGAGATATTTTTTCAAATTTCAAGTCATTTTAAAGTGTTATACTAAAACGTACTTATATAAACGTTCTTTCACTGAACCCCTTAAGCAGTCAATTTTTTTTGCACAAAATATTCCAAAGACACATTTTTTATTGCATATATTTTAATAAAACTTTTAAAAAAATGAGAAAATAGAAGAATTTTATTTTAATTTTCAATTTAAAAGTTTTCACACTATTTTTTATTTTATAATTGTGGAACACAAAAACTATAAATGTTTGCTTTTTATAAATACACACGACACATGCTATGCTTTCATATATCCTATAATAATTTCTCTCATATTTAAAAAAAAATTTCGTGTTCGTACTTTTTTTCAAACGGTTGGAAATTGTGTGTGTGTGTGCATATATATATATATATATATATATATATATATATATATATTAACATACAGTTCAAAGCATGGTGTGTAAATACATTGCAATGGAGACAGAGATAATATCGGCTTTTTTGAATTATCTTTCCATTTTCATTTTTTCTCGAGCAACAAATTGCACATTACCTTGCCAATCCCTGTTCTTTATCGAATATTTTTAAAGAATTTAAATCCTAAATGAAAAATTCATGCTTTCACGACAAAGAAAATCCCGAATGAGAAGTATTTTAGTACCATTTTCAAGTGAGTGAATATTAACGTCACACTGTTTAGCTCTACACGAAGGCTTTTGGCGATGGACCTCGTAGTTTTAAACCATGGTCAAATGATGAGAATGACACCTGAGCTGATACCCCTCTTAACACCACACCACACCAACGGAAGGACGTTTCAGCTGTCGACAGATTTAACTTGAATCGCCTTTCTACACGGCGGGTCTTCAGTGGTACTAGGCTGGAACTCATGACACGTCGGCCGTACCATGGACAATCATGGCCGTACATGTGTACTAGCTCTAATAATTTCCTTATAAGAATTAAAAATATGCGCAAATCAAAAGATAGAAAAAGAAAATATCAGTGCCCGTACAGCGTACGGGCAAACCGCTTGTGGCTAGCTTTCGGTAGCCCGTACGGTGTACGTGTAAACCAGTTAAGGGAGTAATGAAAATTCATAAAAT
Organism: Trichonephila inaurata madagascariensis; assembly: GCA_019973955.1. Classification (NCBI taxonomy): domain Eukaryota; kingdom Metazoa; phylum Arthropoda; class Arachnida; order Araneae; family Nephilidae; genus Trichonephila; species Trichonephila inaurata. Next base: position 138,270 of record BMAV01021069.1, on the reverse strand, counting down.
AACCAATCGTTTGGAAATTGACTTTTATTTTCATCGAAAAAATATGATTTTAAAAAGTGGAAGATTGATTATAATTTATTAATGTCGCTCTCAGAACAAGGACGACTTTTGAATCGAAACTCCACTGTCCAAAATTCCTCACCATAAATATTAAGAGGAATTGATATTCATATTTAGAATTTATATGCTGCATTTTTTTAGATGTTTTGCTATTCTTTTACATTTAAACAACTCAGAGCACACAAAAGGATCTTATAAATTTACTTAAAAAAATATGATACATTTAAATATGAAAATTTTTATTTTGTGTGATTAATTTTAAACGCAGTGTAAGCCCAAAACAAATCAAATTTTGGAGATTGGGACAATTTCAAGAATGTCAAAATTCTGGCAAAAAATATTACCACCGTTAAAACTGAACAAATTGTTTCGCAAATTAATATTTAAATGCTAAAACTGTATTCGTTTTTGTACATTTTTCAAGTTTAAATTTACCGTTCATAAGCAAGAGACGAACCGTTTTTTTTATATCTTTTTAAATCAATGATTTTATCGTAGAGCACTATCGTCATATGTAACTACATATTCAAGCTTTTTGTAAAAATACTAATTGCATTGCTGCCAATTAATTTTTAAAAAGTTAGTTAATTTTGTTCAAAGTAGTTCAAGTGCCCAGGTTTTATCTTCGAGTCTTTTTTTTGTCGTGCAGAGGGCTAGGAAACTCAATACAACTTAAAAAGGAAACATTTTAAATACATTCGGAACTACTCAGATAGTTTCGGAACTTAAAAACGCTTCCGAAGGAAATACCACTCATCAGTTTGATTTCTGTTAAAGTAACAACTGTATTTTTTGCGAATTTTTGAGACAGTAATTCAAGTATTAAGATTTTAAAAAGTAAAACAAAAATAACGCAGTGAATATATTTTAAAGTATCCGACTACTTGCGACGACATTTTTTCGAAAAAATGATGATATGGGGATTTTTTTTTGTGGTTTTTAGATTTATTTAGTATATTTCAGGGGAAAAATCCTAAAATCGAAAACAGAAAAAAAAATTATTATTATTAAAATGGAAAAAAACTGGTGAAAATGTACAAAAAATTATTACATAAATGGGGCTCGCTCTGTACAAACATTTTATGAACAAATTCTCAATTTTCAATTTTGATGTGTTACTTTGTTATTCATGTTTGAAATGACCTTCAGGATAAAAGGTATTTTAATTTTTACAAAAACTAGAGCTCTTTATCTTAGTGATTATATGAAATTGCTTAAAAAACTAGGGATTATATTCATATAAAGGATTGTATACTTTGAAATAAAGCAGTGATTGATAAATCTAGAGGTCAAAACACTTCTACTGTTATACAGAACATACATAAAAAACTTCAGCAGATTATTTTCAAAACTTTTTGAGCAATCGCTGTCTCCGTTTGAGCTTTTCGAAAAAAAACGCATTTCGAGTAAAACGCATTTTAAAGTTTGACATCTTGTCTAAAGTTATGGCATCTGCTTTTACTAAAACATTTGTAGTTTTTGTTCTAGTGAATGGAAAATAAAAACTTGGTATTTTTATTAAGTTAATAAGATGGCCTATAAAATAAAATCATAAAAAAATTGTCAATTTTTGAAAAAATCATGATTTGAGGGTAGTCGGATACCTTAAGAAGTAATATTTAAGAAGGAAAGTTTTCAATATACATAAAATAAACACAACGGATTAAATGTGAGAAAATGTCAAATTAATTCACCAAAGAGGACTTTTTTGTGATATTTTGTTTGAAAAAAAATTAACATAAAATCTACGTTATTAAATATTTGTTAGGTAGTATTTTACCACGTTATGCTGCTAAATGATTTTCACAACTTAGATTCACTCAATATTTATTCAACACGTCTTAATCAGATTTTTTGTTTAAGAATAAAAATTTATATATATATACATATATACCAAAATATTTTGTTTAAAAAAAAATGGTTTTTATCTTACCATTTAAAATACTCTAATAAAAATAAGTATGAAGGCGTAATACTTTAATTTTTATTTCGACAGTATTAATGATAAAGTTAAATTCGTTATCTCTACTTGTTGCATGTTATTTTTATAATATATGAGAATGTCTCTTTCGTTAAATTTGTTATTAATACCATAACTTGAAGCTATTCAAAAAATAACTTTCAATGCGTCTTAATTTTTTTTTTTTAAATTTAGTTAATTCTTTAAAGTTTGCTTTGATGGAATACTTAAGAATAGAATTTTTATTAAAAAAGAAACTTGAATGCTCGATTTTAAGTAATTTTGATTTAATAAAACATAAATGACGTTTTAAAAACTTTATAAATTATATGATTCAATTCCTGAAATAAAAATAGAAAAAAAGACTCCCTGCAAATGAAATTTTTTTTCAATATAAACTGAATTTTTTGCATTATTTTAAACCCAAATAAAATGTGATCTAAGGAATATTAAAAGTTCGAATTAGGAATTCAACTAGATATTAAAAAAATTATGTGCAAAAATAATTTTTAAGATAGTTCAAATTTCTAAATGTGTAACTAATCATTAAAAATAAAGCTGTTCTAAAATGCTCAATTCGTTTTCTTAAGCAATCGTTAAATTGATTAAAAATAGCTGCGCTTCTCTGTAATTATTAATTTCAAATTTTTTGAAAAAGAAATCATTTGCAGTTATATATAATAAATTAAATGGAATAAATATACGTGAATAATTTTTAGTTTATAACACGAATAAGAAAACATCCCGAAGCGCTTAGAAGAGTCCTATATTCATTTCTAAAAGGCTCATTTTTCACGGTCGGGAAGTTAATTCTGAAATGAGTTTTCAAGATATCTGAATCTTTTTTTTTATTCAAACTGTTTATACATTTTAATTTTTTTCTTACACCAATTAAAATCATCTGCCACGTAAAACACATGTTTGATCCCTGCAGGTTATTACAACAGTAAAAACGAAAACGAATTAAATTCAATAAAAAAATAAATGAGAAAATAACTTGGGCAAATTCGTTCTGCAAATCTGTTATTCAAAAATCACAAACGTGGTTCAGTTTTTTTAATATTTAATTTGCTATTAAATAAAAAGTTTGGTGCTTTAAAAACGTTTTAACTCTGAGACCTAATTGAACAGCAAATGATATGATGTGAATGTGAATGACCTCTCAAAATGATAGGTTAGGAGTTTTGATAAAAAAAATCATATTTCTCCTTTTTTTTTATTTAAGGTTTGAAAAATTTTCATGAGAGTGAGAGAAGAATATAAATAGCATTGCTTTAGAACCTACTTGGTATGTTAAGTTATCTTAATTATTTTATGATGCTAGATATTTTTAGACCATAAGTATTAGTATCGAGATTTTCAAGAAGCTAAATTTTTCATGTAATGCTTTGGGAGTCAATTTTATTTGAGATAAGTTACAGATAGGTCTTATTTACGCATTATTTTGGATAGTATTAAACGATAAGTCTTTCATTCGTAATAGAAAATACTGTGGTAATATTTTTTGAAAATACCAAAATGTATTATTTTGAAAGGCACAAGATAAAGAATGAAATAATGCAACATAGAGGAATCTTTCCTTCTTTCCTCAGTGGCTCGACATCCCAGGGCTTTCTCAAGAAGCCTTTTCCAGGCCACCCCTCTTCCAGTCAGTGTCCGCCAGTTCGTAGTTTTCAAAACTAGGAGATCTTTTTCTAGGCCATCAATCCGTCTAAGATTTTGCCAGCCTTTTCTTCGTGTGCCGATTGGTTGGGCGTTGAAGACTTCTTTAGTGGTGCAAAGGAGTTTTTTTAGAGGAATCTTTACAAAAAATTAAAAAAAAAAAACATATGGAAGTATAACAATATAATTTAATTACACGTCTTGATGTAAGGCAAATAAAATATTAAATCAACAAAAGGCATTTCATAAATTTCAATATTAAATATGATCTCGATGGTTGTTTTTGAACATTTCTTGGTTTTCCTAAATTTTCGTACTGTTTCTGGTTTGGTTTGAAGTAATATTACTCTAGACCAATGGTCCAACGTGAATATATATATATATATATATATATATTATTATTAATCATGCACTAAATTACCATAAATATAATAAGTTAAGTAATAAACAGAAATATAATAAGACAGTATAGGTCAAAAATAAAATAGTCTCATTAGTATCAGTAGCATCTTAGTATTAGGAACTAAGAATGTAGATTCAAACATAGTTTTAAGGCCAGCTAACCTTATTCTATATGCGCCAATATCACTCGGCGGTAAGGAAAAATGGTGCAGGAATAAGAAAATCCATTAATACTGGATAATAATCGTAAAACTAGAAGAATAGTAGTAAAAATACTAAAACTAAGATACTAAAGTCGTGTATCAAATAAAAAATACAGCAAGGAAAAAATAAATCTACATCATATATGTACGACAAATTTACACTGTCAGTAAACTTAGGAGACTATTGTTCTGTATTACATATTTCGTGATTCTAAAGTTAAATCAAGCAATAACGTGGCATTGGTGTTGAGAGTGTATCTTATTCATTTCCACTTTACATCCAGAGAAGTTCGAGGCTCAATTCAACAGCAACTCGCACCAGTCTGGACTCGAACATGAAGTTTTTGATTACTGGAGCATCATTGCCCTGTATTGCATTCGAAAGCTATAAGAAAAAACATATTACTTGTTAGCTTCACTACTGATAGATAAACTAAATTTATTTTGTGTATTCATTCTTTTAAAATTTAAAATTTATAGAAAAGACTAATTATAAATTATATTATAATAAAAGTTCTACAATCCTGAAATTAATATATAGAATTTTCTTTATTTTGATAGGTCTTAATCCTTAATTTTTCATTTCAATTTGTCTTTTTTTACCTATCCTGGAGTCAGTTTAGATTAATCAAATGCATAATTTATTTATTTCCATTTCTTTTTCTTAATTTTTTCTCCTTTATCTCTCAAAAGGCATGAAATATCATAGCAATACCCTGTTTTAATCAACCCATTCTGATCTCTGATAATATGTAATATTTTTCCAAAAAGGATAAATTCTTTTTTCGAAAATCAAAATAAAAGAATAAATGAGAATTAAAGTAGAATGAATGTTCCAAAACAGTCGCTTACGAATGAATAATTTGCGTGCAAATTAGATTGTTAGGATTAATAAATAATCCTTGCTGTAATATATATATTCAATCTCAGGTTTTAAATTAAAACGAAACTGTACTTGAGAAAGAAGTATAAAAATATTTTCATAAAAATAGGGAATTAAAATATTTCTTTTGTAGAACTAGTTGTTTTTGATGTATCGCATTTCATTATGTAATTAGTTTTCTGTAAAATAGGATAAGTATTTTTTCAGCTGTCATTTTATTTGCTTTATGTGTTGAGATATTTTATGATTTCTTTCCTAATTTAATTTTAAAACACTTTTAAATATTTTGGTTTAAAACATTTAACGTTGTGTTTTATATATTTATTTTAGAATCTTTGGCAATTGAAATTACTATGTTGCTTACATTATATAGTTTTAGAGAGTTCTCAAATTTTTAAATTTATTGTCTAATTGGCAAAATTATTTTTAATGCAAAGTTTTTTCTGAACTACAAAAATAAAAGTTATTCTCGATTAATTAATTGATTGATTCTGATCTAATTTTTTTAGAAAACTGTATTTCATTCCTTGCTATTATTATATATCCATGAAGTTAATTAATGTTTCAAGCATTACAAAAAATATAATTTCAATAGTTTCATTCTTTCAAAAATGCCTTTCAGATAAAACTTAGTTTTTTGCATCGCATTTTTCTAAAACTTTTTGCTCATATTCCCATTTTACTGCATTTTTACCAGTAGTCTACAATAATAGTAAAAAGGAATAAATTTAAAAAAATTGTTAATTTTTAATGTGATATTTCAAAACAAAATTTTTATTTGAAAAGTTAATAGATATTTCCCTTGTAAATATAAATGAGAATGTAACTTTATGAAACAGCAATTAATGAACCATATAAATTGTTCATATATATTTAGGTATTTCAAAATAATTGTTATTAAAAGTTGTTCATAATAAATCATATTGGAAAGACTTCGTACGTAAAATTAAGATTGCTCTTCTATATTTTCTCACTATAAATCTAACTCTCTTTAAAAAAAGAAAATAACCAATATAAGATACTTAAAGAATATTAACTTCAATTTGTAAAAAATTTTAATAAGTTATTTATCAGATAATTTTATTAAGGCTCTTAAATTTCATGAGGAAAATATGAAGTCACAGGATAAAAATTTTTTTTCAGTAACTGGTTCGTATTTTAAAGAATAATTTTTTAATAAGGAGATAGTTGGAAAAAATTCTCATGAATAATGAATACAAAATTTGTGTTCCATATTCTCTCTTTAAGTTATAGCAATTAAGAAATAAGAAATTATTGTAGTTCTTTTCTGTATCGTGTGCCTCAAAAAAAACTGATTGAAATATACACATGTTTATTCCATAAAAATTGTTTTCAAACGATATGGCATTAAGCATATTTCGGAACTTTTCTTTCGAAGCCGATAAAGAGCTGCCTGCTTTCCTTTTATCATACTAAGTCATATCAATCTCACTTCATAGAAACCGATTTATGAATTTTCTTTGTTCAAATCCTTTGGAAATAGCTTCATTAAATCTGGCCTGCTGACAGGATGATCTTATCTTTGTCAACTGTGGGTTCATTGACTGAATTCTTTTTTTAATATTCAACAATCACTTGTCTCTCTTTTTATATTTCTCGTCTGGCGGTCATCAATATTTAAAATAGTCGGATCATATTTCCAAAAATGTGATAAGCGTATTCAACGTTCTTTATCTTGAAGACGATCAACAACTTGAACCATCTATATATAAGACATCCATCAAAACTTAAATATATTTAAGAAAAGATAAGCACGCGGTTTTACGCAATTTATCATTCTTAATCAAAGCTTTCTAATAAAAGTATTTCAAAATGAATTTATGCGAAAAAAATTAACTTTGATGGTAAAACTCTATTATGGAACATATTTAGACCATTCGAAAATGTATTCACATACATAAATTTTACAATGGAACAGAAAATGAACAAATAAATGGAATGCACAATAATACCAAGCCATAGCAAAATTATAACCTTTTACCAGTTTGCTTCCCAAACATGGCAAAAACAAAAAAGGGGAGCAAATATGTTTCATAATGTAAATATTGGAATACCATAATTCGAATACCACAATGGCCTCAAATTTGTTTTTAAAATATGTATAACTTAATCCTGTTTTCTGTTGGGTTTTTTTTTCGGATTAAAGTCATAATATAAATTAAGATAATGAATTGATACCTATATATCAAAAATACTTAACTTTTTGTATAAGTTTTACATTAATCCATTAAAAGCTGTAAAAGGGATTTATTTTTAAAAGAAAAGCAATTTATATCGTTCGTTTTTAGCATCCATCTTTTTATTGGAAAGGTCATCAGAACATGTTTTATTTTAAGAAGTATGTAATAATTGGAAAATTATCTAGTCTCTTTAAAGCCCTCGTGTTATATATATATATATATAAAAATGTAGGATATACATATTCAATTGTCTTGTAATTCAAAACAGAAAACAATTATAATCATATCCCAAAGAGTAGTTATTATTTAACTGTTTCATATATGAGATATAGAAAATGTTATGAAAGTTTCTGTACTATTCAGATACTTAGACTACTCATAAGACTTAAAAGTTTTAATTAATCGCGGATGGTTTTCTTTCAGCTGCATTTTTTCAGTTAAATTCTAAAATTAACCGAAGGAAAGAAAACTGTATTTAAATAGAAATAACAAACAACTAAGTCTAATTTTTATTGTAAAAGATTTTTAAGAAAATCACACGAACTGTTTTTTTAAAAAAAAGTGCTCTTAAATCATGAAACGTAAATCCATTTGCATTATTGTACCACGCTAATTTCTCACATTGTTGTGTTCTTAAATCCTTCGAAAGCGACGGAATCTATAAATAGACGGATGAAAGAAAGAAGCAGAGAGAATTCTTCCACAAATGAACCTAATTTGTCGCCTATTCACCGAGACGTTTTTTCAGGCGTTCATAATGATCTTTTTTAATCCACCCTATTCACGAAAATTCTACTTTTTATAAGTTGATGAAACTGTCTCATTATTTCCGCTGAATGATGATTATTTAAGAACTTTAAATAGTAAACTTTTTCAGTGAGCACATTTTCAATTGAAACCCCGTGGCTGAGTGGTAGTGTATCACGCTTCCGCCACAGGTCCGGGGTTCAAATCCCGGGCTGGGCAAGGTCGACTTAGTCTTTCATCCCTACTGCAGTGGGTCTATAAATGAGTACCAAGCTTGCTTGGGAACTGAACACTGGGGGTTCGCGTCAGACTGACCACTTGACCGAAACATCTGCACATGCACTACAGCGCCTAAGGTCACGAAAACAGAAATAGGCACAGTAGGCCTTGGCCCTCATTGGCGGTTGCACCACTGAGTTCAGAGTACATTTTTAATTAAAACAGTTTAATTGCACTTGACTTACATGTGCTGTCAGAGATATACATGCATACGTGCATAATCAATAATCAATAATAACACAGTATAAAATAGAAAAACCTCAGTAGTATAATAGCAAACTGATGGCCTTGGGAATTAAGAATGTATGGTCAAACATAGTCTTAAGACAGCTAACCTTCCCCTATATTTGCTTTTAATGCTGGAGTGCAAGGAAAAGAAAATACAGTAAGAATTATAAAACTAAATAATACCATTAATAAACTGAACTCAGTCAATTACTGGGTACAACAGACCATTAGAGCCAAGGCCTACTGTACCCAGCTCTGTTTTCGTGATCATGGACGCTGAGTTGCATGAGCAGATTTTCCGATCAGGTGGTCAAACTGACGCGAAACGCCCAGTGTTCCAATTCCCAAACAAGCAAGCTTAGTACTCATTTAGCGTTCCATTGAAGGGATGAAAGATTTTGTCGACCTTGCCCAGCCCGTGGTTCGAACCCCGGACGTGGGGCGTGGATGCGCGATACGCTATCACTCATCCACTGGACTTCAATACCAGAGATAATAATAATAACATTAGAAGAAGAATGCTAAAATACTGAAATTACTAATGCCAAACATCGAGTAAGAAATACCATGAAATATATTCGCTATCTTTGTGGTAGGAGGATTAATGCCATTGTAGAGGAGTGATTATGGTCGCGGCTTTATGGCCAGGGTGGTTTCTGTCGAGTCTGGATCGAATAAAGGCACTACTGAAGACGAGCCTTGTAGGGGGGCTGATACACATTAAGGCACTGAGTCCTCAAGTGGCGTAATGTGAAAAAATAGAGAGTGAGGTACCAGCTAATCTGTCGTTCTTGTTACTTGGCCGGTTTACAAAATCATGAGGTTTGTCGCCAATATTATTTATATATAATCATTGCACATGATATGAAAAATACATAATATGCACTCAATTTTTATGTAATACAATGTTCTACCAATGTAGTTATCTTTCTTTGTTTATTAGCTTTATTAATATTTAGGGCCTAAGCTAATTCATAAAAAAGAGTAGTTCCACACGCTTACACACTTCCTGTTACACACTTACACACTTCCTGCTTTTAAATAAACAGATTTTAATGATAAGTAAAGAATTAAGAATTTGTTTCTTTTCTGTACCGAAAGGGAGAAGATACAGACTGATTGTTTTTATTAAAAACTATTATTTCAGATTTTCCTTGGCTTGCCGAATATTGCCTTCCTGCCTGTTTCTGTCGTCTGAGAAGAAAACTGCAATTCAAGATTGTCTCAAGTACGTATTTCTTACTTCTCTCACTTGTACGTCATTCTTATGTATCCAAAGTAAAAGCTATCATAGCCGGTGTTGCCAAATGAAGATTACTAAAAGTAGCAAATTCTGAAGGGGAAAAAGTTAAAAAGGATCTAACACTAACACTCAAAGATTAAAAAAAATTTTTTTAAGTTGAAGTCGTATTGGAGGTTGCTAAAATAAACTCAAGTATTTCCAGATATCGAGTAAAAAATTTAACACGGAATGTTCCGTTCTATCTCAAATCTATAGTCATACAAAAATTAATAACAAAAACTAATACAAAAGAGTAGTATATTTAGAACATAAAACAGTTATTAAAAAAATTTCCCTTATAAAATTATATATTTTATAAACGTAAAGATGTGTGTAACGCTTTGTATATGTTAGAATTCGACTATAACATGTAACTTTTTATATGTTTAACTGAATGTAAAAGCTTTTAATTTTTTTAAAACTTGAGATTAAGGTTTTATAATAGAGTTAAAAATTCAAATTTTTTTTATCGTTAAAATATTGAAAAGTTAATGAACTTTTTTAAGAACTGAATATAAAAGACAAATCTCCAAAACAAGGTTTATCTGAGCAGAAATTAAGTTGGTAATTCTAATCTTAGCTCAAAAAACAAGAAATACTGTTTTACAAATGAAAATTAAGATATCAGCGTAGTAATTATAAACGTTCTAAAAATTACAAACACAAAAATCCATACTAATTTTTAAATTTTTGAAGAGGTTTAACTAATGCGAAGAGTTTTAGTTTCTTAAGATAGTAGGTGTGCTATTTTTCATATCTTCGTTATTAATTTTTCATGATATTAATATCAATTTTAATTGTAGATAAATAAATTCACCATTCTAAGTCATTTCATAAATTTTTTTAAGTTTAGTTGATTATTTTGAATTTTAAAACGTACTTGAACAATGAATTCAAAAAAATATATCTGTAATATTTTAACTAGTAGTGTTAAGTATTACAAAATCCATAAACCAGTGGTCAAAAACTAAACGTATACTATTTTATTAATTTGTGAATACCAATTCATTCCAAAATGTTATTTATTTTATAAAAGAATTTAAATAATCAGTATGTAACAGGAAATTAAAGAAGTGTTTTATCCAGAAATTTAATTTACTAAAAACATTCTGAACATATTTTTTCCCACTAAAAAAGCGAAATTGAAAGGAAAAAAATCGTTGTGCTTGAATAATAAGGGAGAACGGTTGCTTCTTGCAACCACGCAAATATCCCATCAGTTTTTCGCGTCCTCTCAAATCTTATCTGCAATCTGAGTTGACCAAAAAATTTCCACCCATGAGATAGAGCTATTTTAGCTTAGAAATATTTTTGTGGTGGAGATGATTGTATGTAACTTGCATTCCCATTGTATTTGAAATCCATTCAGTAGACCTGAGTTCCGTAGACCTTAGAGAACACTTAATCCCCTCCCCTCCTTTTGATAATTTGAACTCTACAGAAAATTATATATGAGAGGAAATCGTGAAGGAAGTGACGTGTCTACTTTTTATTATCAATTTATCAGATACAGCATCTTGAGAAAACCGAACATAAGGTCTTGGTATTTCGTGTCTATAATTAACAGCCTCGAATACTTTTTTTTCTTGAAGAAACAAATTCCAAGTATACTCAGTAAATATACCTCTCTTCAAATGTGTTGCGTTCATATTATATTACTGTGAGACAGTTGCGCACACAAGGGGGGGTACTAGGGATCCGGATCCCCCCAAAGCCCTTGATTTTTTTCCGATTGATTATAATTTGAAGTATATAATACGTAAAACTTAATTAAATATTTGTTAGTAATGATAATTTTATTAATTAATGCTAATTATTTATTCAATAATTAGTTTTTTACTGTGTATTGTTCCTGAAAATCGACAAAATCAAAAATAACATGATACAAGAATGGTGAACTTTCAATCCCGAATCCCTTAAAAATTCCTGTGTGCGCTACTGCTGTGAGATAATAAGAATTCGTAAAAACTAGGCCGCAAAATGAATCTAATTTTGTTCATGAAAGGTTCGTTACTTGATTGATTCCGGTTTCTGGTGAGCCATAGAAGCATGATCGAAGAATTTTTGGTTTGTTACCGTAGAAACGCAGGATAAGAATTTTGGCACCATTGAAAATCGTCATAAAAAAAGGACAGAAACTCTCAAAATTACCCCTAAAGTCTTTTTACCCGTATTGGTTTTGAATGAAAGGAGTTGTGAAAAATCAATCTGCCAAATGGGTTTGGTCTTTTGGCCTATTTTAGACTTGCTACTGGTCCATGACTTTTTTTGCAGAATTATCTGTATAGAATGGGTGAGTGAGTGAGTTTGGTGTTTTATGGCGCAAGAGCCAGTTTTGGCTATACGGCGCCAAATATTCATAGGTCTGTGGTCTGGACGGGAAAAGAAGAAAAGGAGAAATTGGGTGACAAGATGGAGGGTCGAAAACAGAGAAGGATCACTGGGGTACACCGAGGTGTGTATAGAATGGGAATGGCAGATTCTAACTCCTGTCACTTTATCACTAGAACATATCCATGACTGAGGAATGCCGCAAAATATATCCTACTGTTTTAAACTATATTTCTCTAAATGTTCCTCTGTACCGTCGATGACTTTTTTTTATCGTTCTATACTGTATTGGGTACAGTACACTGTACTGTACTGTACGATTGACTTATGACCAAAAATTCGGAGAAGGGCATATGATAAGAAAAAAATCCTTGAGAACTTAGTAGGAGGCATTGATAGTTTGGTAAAAATCAATAATTTAGGACGAAGGTGATTTGGCATAAGTTATGGTATCTTGATTATAGAATTACTGGTTTGTAACTGGCTGGTTAGCAAGATCGAGACTTGATTCTATTAAAAATTTTCGTATGGAATGATTGAGAATATTTTTAATTTTATCTAACGGAGCTTATTATCATAGGAATCGTGGTATGAAGCTTTTAAATGTGAATTCGATACTTACTAAGCTATCTTTTAAGAATCCGACTACCCTAAATTCATGATTTTTTTTCAAAAATTGACAAATTTGTTTTATGATTTTATTTTATAGACCATCTTATTAACTTAATAAAAATACCAAGCTTTTTGTTTTCCATTCACTAGAACAAAAACTGCAAGTGTTTTAACTAAAGAAGATGCCATAACTTTACACAAGATGTCAAACTTTAAAATGCGTTTTACTCGAAATGTGTTTTTTTTTCGAATAACTCAAACGCGGACAGTGATTGCTCAAAAAGTTTTGAAAATAATTTAATGAAACTTTTTGTAAATGTTTTGTATAACAGAGTAGAAGTATTTTGGTCTTCAGATTTATCAATCACTGTATTATTTCAAAATTTATAGCCCTTTATGTCAATATAATCACTGTTTTTTTAAGCAATTTCATATAGTCACTAAGATAGAGGTCTCTAGTTTTTGTAAAAATTAAAATATCTGTTATCCTCTGAAGGCCATTTCAAGCATGAATAACAAAGTAATACATTAAAATTGAAAAATTGAGAATTTGTTCGAAAATGTTTTGTACAGAGCGGGCCCCGTTTATGTAATTTTTTGTACATTTTTACCAGTTTTTTCCCATTTTAATAATAATAATTTTTTTTTCTGTTTTCAATTTTGCGATTTTTTGCTTAAAATACACTAAATAAACCTAAAAATCACAAAAATCCCCATATCCTCATTTTTTCAAAAAAAAGTTGTCGCAAGTAGTCGGATACCTTAAACCATTCATTTTCAAGCTAAGTAGATGTAAAAGTTGAACGGGTACAAACATCGAATTATCTGGTGTTGATCAAGTGTTCGTTTGAAAATGAGTGTCATAAGTAATTTGTCTGAAAAACACATTTCTTCTAGTTTAGCTTGTATTTGTTAAGGATTTGCACTTGAAGCATAGCATTCTTAATATCAAGTATCACAACATTATGTTGGTACGAATGTCACAGCATTCTAAATGCCAATAAGAACTGAAATTTCTAAGGCGTTATCCTGAGTGTCCCATCCAGCCTATAAGGGAGTTGGGGGAAAATTTTATAAATATCTACGAAAAACAGATTAAAAATACAAAAATTCTACTGTAATTTCCCTTTTGTCAAAAGTTTAACTGATTATTTCGTAATTTTGACTTCTGTCTTAGCAGTTCCTAAAAAGTCAAAGAAAAAAATATACAGAAGGTTATGAATTTTACTTGATTGCCACAGAAGATAACAATTTGGTTTTTGTTATTGCCTCAGAATTCTTTTGAATCTGACAAAAATATTTTTGCCAAACATGAAAATTTGTTTTTACCATTTCTGTGCTTAAGTGCTTTCAAATCCATTCAAATTAAACTTGGGAATGACAATACATATTCAGATGCATTTTAGACTATATTTCATTTGAAGTTTATTTAGACCGTCGCAAAGTATGACCAAAGGCGTAGCTACCTGTCGTATCAGTCGTATTAATGATACAGGGCCCCCAAGCTACAGGGGAAACAGCGCAATATTTCGACTCTTCCAAATAAGTCTTATTGATGTGATCCACATTGTTATTGAATTTCCAAAAAAGGGCCCCCAAAGAATGTTGATACAGGCCCTACTCAGGACTAGCTACGCCAGTGTGTGTGTGTGTGTGTGTGTATGGCTAATTCTTTTGGAAGCTTCAGGATTCTAAATGAAAATTTAGATCGAAATAGAAACTTTTGCTCCATTAATTCTACTTAAACAGTATTAAAATGTAACAATTTTTAAATAAAAGCACATAAAATTTGGGTTTTATGTTGCCTTTTACACTAGCGATACTCAACCTACAGCCCACCGAGCCTTTTTAAGATCCCGGTCATATGGCCCACTGCCCTGAGAAATTTACTTATTTAAGAACATTATTAAAATTTGGTTGGAAATTCTTTGTCAAGAAATCAGATGTATCCATTTTGCTTTTTGCTTTGGTGTCGTACGGGTACGAATAGATATTATTTTTCTATTTGGAACGGTTACAATTAGTGATAACAGACAACAGTGGAGTAGCGACAATTCTATGGATGGAACTAATTTTTAACTATCTTTCATATCTTGCAAGCGAAAAATTTTCGAAGAAAATATATCGTTTCAAGACGATTGGGAGATTGACTATTTTGTAGTAAAAAACAAACATGCATCAGTAAATATTTGATTTTCACGAAAGTGCTGTATTTAAAAAATACCAATAAACTGGAATCATTCAATGACACTTTTCCTCGAAGATCCTTTCAAGAGGTGATAAATAGGTTTTCTTGAATAATCTTTGAAACAGCAACAAAGTTTTTGTCAGTGGTAATACCACTGCGGTAACAAGACATTGTATGAAGTTTGTTATATTATTGGTAATCACATATTAAACCGTTTACTGAAGCAGAAATTGTGAAGGAGTGTTTCTTAAATGCTTCTAATTTAATGTTAGTGACAAAAATAAAAATATAAAAAATAATAATTAAAAAAAAAAAAATAGGAGTTATAATATTTGATCAATTTTGCACATTTTAAATTTCCAATGTTATCTTGGTCTTCAAGCATTTCTCCCCCTTTTTCCATTTATCCTCATGTTGCAGCCAGCGTGAAATAACTAACATATGTATGCGGCCGGAATGAAGTAGCTGACATATGTATGCGGCCCAGCAGAAAAAAGGTTGAGTACCCCTGTTTTCAGAAGGAATCGCTTACAGCTTTTTTTTCTCGAAGAAATTTAAGCCATTATGTTTAATGAACCCCTAAATCAAGGAAAAAATTCTAGTGCTTTCCAATTGGTGTTGGATGGGTTAAATTCTAGTGTGGGAAGAAGTTACTTTAAATAACTTTCAAAGTCCTGCATACTTTTCTTAAAGCAAGCTTTTCCAGTTTCAATATTGTTTAGAAATTGTCATCGACCCTTCAGTAGTTTTTCCACCTATGGAATGTACAGACCGTTTGTATCCTCACCAAGTTCTGCCAAAAAGGAGTTTTTAATAAAAGAAAAAAAATATATATTTTCCCCTTAATAAAGCAAAATATTTGAAAACGAATAAAAAGTGGTCTGTGGTCGCTGCTCCGAAAAGTATTATCGGAATGCCAGACATATTAAACTTTTTCTCGCCAAGCTGTTGTCTTAAATCAGCATTAGAAATTCCAATTATGAGCATGGTTCGACGAAATTGCATCTATCCATATATGCAATAAGTGGATCATCCACCCGAATTCCGGGAAAAGCCACTTAGACACACCCTTTCCATTTTTGAAAAAGAATTGTTATTGGTGGAATAGATTCTTCTGTAAAGTGACCCGTGGAGAGTGTGGTTCGAGGTTTTTACCTTCAACTGCCCCCAGACAGAAAAAAAAATTAAAATACGTAGGATTCTGTAAACAGCTTTGTCTAGTATCCATTTTTTTTTCGTAAACATCTTTGTCTTGCATGTTATTGGATACGTGTTTTCACTGTGACTGTGTCTGGTCGAAAAATAGCCTATTGATTGAACGCCTCTAAGAATCTTCAACCGTCTGAAAGAAGAAAAATCTGGCATGATACGAAAAGTTAGATCGTCGCCAATATTTAATTAAGGTATCCGACTACGTTCGGAACCGTGATTTTAAAAAGGCGCATAAATGGAAAATTTTCATGATATTTAGTGTCACTTAGATTAGAATACAAGTGTGAAATTGTTTTAAGGATATATTGTGACAAAAAAATTATTTAAATACAATATTTCGGCAAAAAATGAACTTAGAAATAACATTTTATTCAAAATGTTCTCCTTTTGTGAAAAATGCTTCTATTATAATAATATATTGCCTGCATATAGCCTCAGACCACTGTACAGAGGCTCAACTATGATTTTTGAAAAATTCACATTATTTTCAGAGTTACAACCATTTGAAATAACTATCGGCATTTTTTTTCTTAAAATTTCTCTCCTCTGTTGTCAAAAAACATGGATAAACCGACTTCTAAGTTATATATTTCAAAAACTCTAGTTAGCCTCTGTACAGAGGTCTGAGCTATATGCAGGCAAAATATTATTATAATAGAAGCATTTTTCACAAAAGGAGAATATTTTGTGAAAAATGGTCATTCTATGTTCCTTTTTGTCAAAATAGTGTACTTAAATAATTTTTTTATTGTAATACTATTCTTAAAACAATTTTATATACATTTTCTAATCTAAGTGACACTAAATATCAAATCTTATCCATTTTTACGCTTTTGCAAAATCACGGTTCCGAACGTAATCGGATACCTTAAAAGGACCACTTTTTCTATGCTCATGGCTACTTTGTGACAAAAATAGCATTGTGTAGAAACAAATGGAAGTATTGATTTTGGAGAGTTTATCGGTCAAGTTTCTCTGGGATTAAACTATATTAATCTAGGTAATGAATTAAAAAGTAAACTGAGGATAGGATTAGATAAAGAATTTTACCATGCACGATTTTGAGAAGTATTTTTAGCTACCGTAAAATCCAGCCTATAACGCGCACCTATACTTTCATGTTGCATTTTTTTTTTAATTTTGAGGTATATGCGCCGTATAACGCGCATTCACTTTTTCCGAGGAAACCTGAAATGTACGTGTTCAATGTCATCTTTTGTAGTAATTTATATATATATATATATTCGAGGTTGAAAAAATAGAATACTCTTCTAGAAAACTAAAATCTTCTAAGTTCATAAGGAATGTCATTTCTTTTAAGGTATCCGACTACGTTCGGAACCATGATTTTAAAAACGCGCATAAATGGATAATTTTCATGATATTTGGTGTCACTTAGTTTAGAATACATGTATAAAATTGTTTTCAGCATTTTGACAAAAAAATTATTTAAATACAATATTTTGGCAAAAATTAACTTAGAGTAACTTTTTTCTCAAAATGATCTCCTTTTATAAAAATGCTTCTATAATAATAATATTTTGTGCTTATATAAATTAAAGACTTCTCCAGAGAGTCTGAATTAGAATTTTTGAAAAATTCACATTATTTTCAGAGTTACCATCTGAAATAATTATCGGCGTTTTTCTTAAATTCCCCCCTCTGTTGTAAAATATGGATAAACTCACTTTTAAGTCATATATTTCAGAAATTCTAATTCAGCCTCTGTACAGAGGTCTGAGCTATATACAGACAAAATATTATTATAATAGAAGCATTTTTCATCAAAGGAGAAAGTTCTGAAAATTGGACATTCTATGTTCATTTTTTGTCAAAATATTGTACTTAAATGCTTTTTTATCGTTATAATATTCTTAAAACAATTTCATATACGTTTTCTAATCTAAGTGACACTAAATATCATAAATATTGTCCTTTTATACGCTTTTGTAAAATCACGGTTCCGATTGTAGTCGAATACCTTAAATAAGTAATATTTCGATGATATATGTGTAAAAGTCTTAATTTTTTTTATGCTCATCTCTTTTTCTTTTATTTTGAAAGCTGTCATTTTTATAGCCGGCGTATAGTACGCACCTGTAAATTTCTATCTTATTTTTTGTGTTAAAAGTGCGCGTTATACGCCGGACTTACGGTACTTAAATGGGGTTTTGTGTGAAATGATTTAACATATATAACGCTATATTTAAAATACCTAACATTTTTTTACTGAAGATAGCTATAGAGAATACAAAAGGGAGACGCAATTTTTTTTTTATTCTGTAGTTAAATTAAGTAGACTATTATTTCTTGTCGGCATCGAAATTGAATATTTATTCATTTATTTTATGAATTGTATTAATGCAGCCCAGAACCGTTTGATATATAGATTTGTTAACTTAATTTATCTACAAATTACCTTCTAAACGTAGGTACATAGATTTAAATCAATAAACCCAAAACACATCTCGAGTGATTTTTATAAAAGAAAACAGGTCATTTAAACTTCTGAGTGAGTTTCTTCTCAGATGTAGAGTTAAATTTAAAATTAATCTAAAAATACGCTTTCTTATACTGCTCATTAAAAGAATAGCAACTGCTCAGGGGTAAAAAAAAGATTTTTTATAATTTTTCTTTATTAACGACCCCTCCAATTCCTTTTTGGTCGAAGTAGGCCCAGTGTATAGTATCGGGTCGTGGCTGGCTTTTGTCACGAGTTCAAGCCCAGTACCACTTAAGACCCGCCGGGAGGGGCAGCGATGCACATTTAAAACGTCGAGAGCTGAAAGTCCTCCCATTGGTTTGGGGTGGTATAGAGAAGGGGCCAGTTCAGGTGTCATCCACGTCACTTTACCATGGTTCAGAATTACGTGGTCCGTCGCCAAAAGCCCTCATGTAGCTGAACAGTGCAACGTTAATATTCAGTCACTTCAACTCCTTTATACTTGATCATGGTTCAGAATTACGTGGTCTGCCGCCAATAACCCTCGTGTTTCTTTATCGTAAGACGTTGATCAACACTTACTCACTTACCTTCTTATTTACATCATAGATTTTGCAAAAAATTTTAAACCTTCAAGATGGGTACAATTTTTTAATTGCCATTATCTTGGTAGAAGTGGTTAATGTACTTACTTTCAAAAGTTTGTCGTGATGTACGAATTGTTTTAGAATCGGGCTCTGAGTCCTCCCATTGACGTGGTGAGGAAGTTTGGAAAATTTGATGCCACCGTTCACTTTACTTTTGTGGTTCAAAATTATGAGATCCGTCGCCAGTATAACCATCAGTTACATTCGCGTAACGTGGCTGAGTAGGGTGCCTACTCAGATGTCGACTTCGTCATTTAAACTTTGTTTAAAATTGCGGGCCTTTTGGTTATTATTAGGGGACCGTTTGCACAGAGCAAAGAATAGACGGATGGAAAACAGTTTTGTTGTACAAACCGAAAAATGAACAGAACTGTTGTATTTAATTGAGTTACCTCATTTTAAATCAAATTGGTGATCATTATCATCACCAAGGTTAGTAAGTTCTGTTGAAAAACAAACAACTTAATTAAGTATTTCTGAAAAATATTAAATAAATGAATACGATTTTCCTTTAATGTCAAAATGTTAAAATTGAAGTTACGAAAAATTTGGAAAATATACTTGAAATTGAAGCGTGTAAAAAGTAAATGGAATCGAAGATTTTTTATGCATAAATGCACACATACAAGTTGGTTACTTAATCATTTAAACGAAAACTTTTCACGAACATTTGCGAAATGTCCGGAATCAAAAGACTCATAAAAAGGCCTCTCCCTCCCGAATTGATGACCCCAGTGAATCAAACCCGGAAAATGATGAGATTTTGCTTGATTTTCAGGGAAGTATGCAGTGAGGAGTCACATGAAAAACTTTTACTTCCTGAAAAACTGGAGAACACACGATTTCAAATTGTGTAAAGATTGAAAAAGGCCTATGTTTCGAACAAACGAAACTATTTACAAATTAGCTAATCAAAACGATTTCTGCAATCCTTTGTTGAAGCAGACCCTTAAAAAACCGACACGAGCTGTCAAGCGAAGCCACATCGATTCACTTTTGAGCCGCCTTTGCTGCAAAATCGTCTGCCTTCACTGCGGAATCACTTACCTAGACCGCTCGATACCCTCACCGAAAGTCGCAAGGAGGTAGAAATCCGGCCTCTTCGAGATCTGGGATGGTCCGGAGACACGTCCCTTCCCTCACCCCTCCTGTCGGGATCGCAGACGGTCTTCGACCGCCGACCGTCCGGGACACAAAGGGTCGATAAACGCCCCAGACGATTTTCCTCTACCCCTCATCCCCCATCCGAACGGATTTCTAGCACACGAGCAAAAAAAGCTAAGAAGCTGCTGTCGCATAAAGAAACATTTCACAGACAGTGCCAAGATGAGATGGGGTAACTGGTAGATAGGTTTCTTAGTTGTGAGAAGGCAGTAAGTATTCTAAGTTTCGACTGCTTTATGCAGTAAATAGTCCGAGTCTGGTTCAAGTGCCACAAAGAACTGCCATTTTTTAGTCGGAGTTTGTCAGGAAAGGAAAAAAACTGATTTATGCATGCCGAGGAACTGCGCAGTTGCGGGACATTTACTTAACTACTAAAGAGTTTTCCACAATATATAGTAGTGAAAAGTCCGTCTCGTATATAATCAATAAAGCAGTGCTTCTCAGACTTTCAACATTTGCGACCCAATATTCAATCATACTTTCTATCGCGCCCCCCTCCATACAATAACAATGTATTAAATTAAATAATACTATTCTTTGACGCAGACCCACAATAAGAATTTAACCTCTTAAGTGCCACCTGCTTATATAAACGTCTCGCTCAGCCAGTGCGTTAATTGCTCCAGACGTATATATACGTCTTTCCAAGCACGATGTTTTCTGTAAACCGTGATCTTTTAAATTATTCCGAAGGCTTTGGGAGGCAATAAAATGACTTTGACAATGCTCACGAAGAATTTACTTATTTCAGAAGATTTGCTTATTTATTCATTTTCTACCCTCCCCTACCCCATCCCTCTTTAATGCAAACGTGTTAAATGATGGCATTGGAAAACTATCAAGTAATTTTTAATCAGCATTTAAGGGATTAATTATAAACTGCACAAATTAACAAGATAGGTGTTCATTTTTGCATATAATTTAATATATGACAAGCCCATGGACTTGTTCTTAACTTAGTATTGTTATAAATTAATTATGAAATATATATCATGCAGTACTGATACAGTACTACAAAGTAAATGTGTGTTTTATTTTTATTGTGTCAGAATGTAATTTGTTTGTTTACTTTGAGTTAATTAATAATTTTTTTTAAATTGTCTTATGTTTCGACTTTTCAATATGTTCACCCCCCTCCTAGCAGGGTTATTATGTCCCCCTAGGGGGGCGCGCCCCACAATTTGAGGAACACTGCAATAAGGAGTTCTTCAAACTTTGATTTTGAGATTCTATATCTCTCTAGTTCATAGATAGTAAAAAGCAATCTACATTATCTGAAAAGATGGAATTGATAATTGTGACTGGCTATTAAAAATTAATTAATACCCTAATCAAAAAAATTCCTAGTTGCAAAACTGATAACGAACTGAAATGGTATAACACACTATACCGCCTCTAGTGCGTTATAAATTATACGAATTAAAAACAAAAATTAAGAGAATGAAGTGCCAGCTCAAGTGTCGTCCCCGTCACTTGATCGTCTGCTCAAAATTCCAAAAACCGCGCGTGCGTTCTATTTCCTCGTATAACTTCTACTGCGACGATAATTCAAACCCAAAAAATTAAACAAAATCAAATGAAATGGACCGTTAGTTCTTAGGAAATCTGCAGTTCAACACAAAAGCAAATAAAATTCTAATTCTTAGAATCGATTACAAGGCACTTCAAAACCAGTTTTCGAGAAAATTCGATTTTCTTGAGTTATAGTATATATACACAGTTTTTTTTTATAAAATTTTTTTAAGAAATCGAAGCGTCGTGTTACTTTAAAATTTAGACTAAAGTTTGCAGTGCCAGAGTTGAACCTTCTCTGATTTTGTGAAATTATATTTTAACTTTTTCCCTTTTACAATTGGAACTGATGCTCTATTCTTAATGTTTGCTTAAGGGGAAAATAAAATAGAATAAGGGATAAAACAGGAGAATAAAAGATTTTTTCCCCAGACTCCTTTATGATGGATTTATCATTCCAAAGGTACAATTTTTTTTTATAATTACTATACCTGCAGAGTTATTAGTAACAGGTTTTAATGTTCGTAAAGAAATGAAATTGCTGGATAAAAAAAAATTTGAAAGACAACAGTTAAAAGATGTATTAAACTTTTGAAGTGGGTAATATATTATGTTTAACAATCATATGTTTTTTAAAATCCAAGCTCATGAAAAGCAAGACTTCAATTTTTTAAATTTCTTTTCAAAGAAAAATCGGCAATTTGAAACCTTTTTCTAAGCTATATAATTAGAAAAATTATAGTTTCGGTGTACAATTATTTTAAACATAAAGCTACGAATACCGTTTCCGAAAAATATTTTCTCATTTACAACCATTTTAAAAGTTTAGATTTCTTTTTTTTTTTAAATAAAAATGATGGGGAAAATGTGAAAAGAACGTACGTGAAAAAATGTGAAAAATGAAAGGAACATTTGAAAATTTTGGAAATATTTCTAATATTAAAGAAAATTCAATTCGATTAAAAATCCAAAAGGAAAAAAAAACTGAACTTACTCGATTAGTTCTCGCCAAACCTCATGCCAATAAAATTGTGTTAAGTTTTAATTTTTGATAAAAGAATAACGAATGTGTGGTGTCGTACATGAATTTCATAAATGAGGACACTTAAATAGTTTATGCAGTAGCCCCATCCCCCTCTGTGACTTTTATACCTTAAAATGATGCCAAGAATACACAAGAATAATTTTTATTTTCAAATTAAAACAGAAGGGAAAAAAGCACTTTGAAACGTGAACTTGAAATTTAATGGAATAGAATTTATGCTATTGTTGCTTTTGCTTAACTTTTTAGATTGGTTATGTTAAAAATAATGCAAAAACGCATTAAATAAGACTTTTTTACTTATAAGTTTTTAAAAACATATGCATTCTCGTGACTTTTTTAAACTATTGTTTTTATTGTATTGTTTATATTATTATATATTTATTGTTATATTATTATATATTTTTATATATTGTTTTGATTGTTTAATTGTTTCTTACGGCAAAAGTATCAAATTGACTATCATACTGAGGATGTATTTAATGTAAAAATGGGGGTTACGGTGTAATAACTCATGTGCCTGAATTTGTTTATTTAAAAAAAAGCTAGCACAGTTACAAACTTAATCTCATTATTTCGCTAAATTTATGTCTGGGAGGTATATATGAATATATATAATGATTATAGTATAAACGAATGTTGAAAATCATGATATTTATTACTATAAAAATTTTGTACTAACATTAAATGTGAATTATACAAAGTAATACAATTAAGTTTAAGAAGTCGAATCCTTTCAATTTCGACATAACATTAAAAAATGGAAAAATTGTGGGAAATAGAAATATTTATCTTTAATTTTTTCTCATTTATATATAATGTACTTCTATATAGTCAAGTTTTTCTAAAATAAGGTAAGAAAACATGATGTTTTGTTTTTAAATAGCTCTGAGCATAACTTATTAGAGAAATTGTCCGATTAAAACATTAAAAAAATTTAAATAAGGAGGATCCAAACACATTTTAAGTTCAAACATCTTCCAATCTCTCCTAAATAGTTTTCCGGTTTTTACGAGCTTTCTCATAAGATTTTAGCTCGGTTAATAGTTTCATTTTCTTTAAAAACAATTCGGGGAAAAAGCTGTTGATTAATACAATAAATACTGTCTTTTTATCATATATGCAGCAAATGTATGATATTATCTTGTCAGATATATAGCTCAGTGCCAACTGAGTGTCGTCCTCGTCACTTGACCGGGGTCCGAAGTGACGAGTCCGTCGCCAGTATCCCTCGTACTGCTTCATAGTGCGATATTTATACACAATCAAATTAAATTTTTTTTTACCCTTTCTGAAAATTTTAAAATTATGGTAGTTAACGTGATATAGGTCTGTTGGTAATAATTACATGTACAGTCAGACCTCTATATAATGAAGTCGCTAAATCCCGGAAAAAAGTTCGTTATAGGGAAAATTCGTTATATAGAGGTTCATCTTTTAATGTACTTTATAAATCACATAAAACAAATTTTAAATTCATAAACACTATATGTTAAAAAAAGTAACTATATATATATTCGCACCTTTTTAAATATTAATATACCGTAAAATCCGGTGTATAACGCACACTTATACTTTCAAGCTAATTTTTTTTTTAATTTTTAGGTTTATTCGCCGTATAACACGCATCCCCTTTTTAACGAAGAAACCTGAAAAATTAGTATACATTTCACTTACATTTTAAAGTCATTTATTCGAGGTATTTTCCCAGAATTTTGAAAAAATAGTATACTTCTAGAACTACAACTCTATCTTTTTTAGTTCATAATGCAAGTTGTTTTTTTATAACAAATGGTATTTAGATACATAAAGAAGTAAATTTTTCTTATGCTCATCTGTTTTGTTATTTTTAAAGCTATCGTTTTTATACTCGGCGTATAGCGCACCCTTAAGTTTCGATCTTGCTTTTTGTGTTTCAAAATTGCGTAAAATTTATACGCCGGTTACCTGATATGTTTTATTTTATATATCTTCTTATCAAAAAAAAGAAAAGAAAGGAAATTAAGAAAAACAATGTCAAAATGTGTCTCTGCATGCAATACTAAAAAGAAATATTTTTATAATAATACAAAACTGAGTAAGATTTTCAGGACATTTTCTAATTTAAAAGCATGCAAGTAATATTAAACATACATTATTTTATAATTAGAGCGTAGGACAATTGCACTGAGTGTGAAATGGAATATCAAAAGATCATTTCTAGTGAGATTGGACAATGAAATTTAAGAGGTTACGCCTTCTTGGATGAAACATCCAGAAATCTGTTGCTCTCGTTGTGTTAGGATTTAATAAAACCAGGTCAAGATTTATGACCACCATAAAATGTGTTAAAGAGAGAATAGCTTGAAATGTTCAGAAATATTTTAAAAATAGGGAGAAAAAAAATTGAATCACAAAAGTTCCTTATATAGAAAATACAGTTCGTTGTAGAGAAGTTATTTTGCGAAGAAAATCGTGAAATGCTTAAGGTTCCAGGAAAAAGTTCGCTGTATAGAAAAATTCGCAATTATGAGGTTCGTTATATAAAGGTTCGACATTCATTAATGGTAAACGAATTTAATTATTATCAACTCACACACATAGTTAATGAATTTTTAAACCATTTAGTTTAAAGTGAGGCATAAAAACATCAGAAACAAAATAAAGAAATTACACACACACATATATATTAATAAAAATTTTCCTATTTTATGTGGCTTTGATCTTTTTTTCATTTAACTATTTGTTCCTCTTGTACAACTCTTGCTCTAAATCAATTGCGCCTTTAGTATGTTACTGATACGTTTTGAAAAAGAAAATACAGCTCAGAATCTTCGAAAGCATTTTAATCAATTCTTGCAAATGTAAGTTTAATAAAGATACTAAATTTTTCGTAGAAAATTCTTGTGTAAAAGAAGAAAAGTTTTTCAATTTATTCAAACCAACGATATTTTATTTCCTTCAAGTCAATTGTTATCAGTTTTTGTGATCAGCTAAAGAAACGACAGTATTCGAAATGTCAGCGATATTGTTTTGACTTGATTGCGTATTGAAGATGATCCCAGGAGCTAAAAATGGCTATCCGAGGTTTTGTTTTACCATTTCTGCTGGTTTGCTTCTCTGTTGCATTTTGACTTTCTCACCGGAAGTGAAATTGAAGTTCTGTTCAAAACATTGTTTCGTTTCCACGCAACTCTGAGTGAAAGATAATTTCAAAAGCACTTATCGTTGGCTAAAAGAAACTAGAAATAAAATAAGAGGAAAAGATATATAAATAAGGTGACCATTTTTTTACAGTGAAAAGGACGAAAAATTTAAGAAAAAATTACAACTTAAATATATGAAACGTTTTAATAATTCAAACAAAAATACGCTAATTAAGCTTGCATTCTTTTTAATTATTATCTGAAAAGAGTATTTTTCCATTGAATGAATTTTTTTTGTCAACATATCATTTTCTAATATATCGGAAAGTTCGGGCAAAAAATATCCTTCGTAATGAATTTTACGGTAAGCACTGTAACTAAAATATTAACATTCGATTTTGATTTCTCACTAGTCACTTGAAAAAAATCATTACCAACTGAAAAAAACTCTTTCAACTGCTGCATTAGTTCCAGGGCAGCTAGCGTAAATTCAACCAAAGACAATTACATTTTCATATGGAATGCGTTCATTTTGGGAAATGGTTTAGAATCATTTCACCCATCTTACCAATTTCTCAGCGTAATTTGATTTTCCAATTGTTCTAATTTATTAGAATTTAAATATACATTCAGTCTTCTTTCTACTTCAAACAGACAACTGTCATCGATTTTAATATCAGGCATTTCTTTCGATAAAAACTCAACGTAATTTTAGATATATGCCCAATTTACTTGCGGCAAAGTCAAAAAATACTATTAAAAACTGTTATTTCGTGTGATATTTGCTTTAGACCATTCTTCGAAATTTTGGAAACATGTTTGGTTCATCTCTGAATAAAGAGATTAACAGATCAGTTTTAAAATATTGAAAAGGAGGACAAAAAGGAGGACACTTTTCGAAGAAGGTCAGAACCTATAAAAGGAGGACGGTTGGTCATCTTAATATATATAATATATATATATTATTATATATATTATTATAGGATTTATTAGTCTTCTTTTTAATTTATTTATTGCTATATATATATATATAGAGAGAGAGAGAGAGAGAGAGAAGTTACGTTTCTAAAAAAAAGTTCAAGAAGATTGTCCTGTTTCGTTTTTTCATCTGTAATAAAAATATTCTGCAAAAGAGTGAATGGCAATGCAGACCTTTGAACTCGACTTATATTTAAATATTGAATCCAATAAATATGTAAGGAACTCTATAATGATTACTAATGGGATAGTTGATCAATATATGATAATTCTTATAATAAATTGTTTTGAAATCACAAAAAAATATAAAAAGAATCTGTAGCACATGAAATAAAAATTGTTAATTAAATTATGTTTATAGTTTCCAAAATTTTTTGTATGTCGCACATTTTTATTCTGGGTGAACAGTTTTGGAAAATCTAGTTTTTTTTTTCAAAAAATAGATTACAAAACTGTGACTGAACCATTGAAAATTCTTATAATCTGTCTGTATGATGCAAAAGAGAAAAGCGACTCACTCATTCACTTACTCATTCAATCACTCACTCTCTTACTCATCATGATATCTCCGAAACTATTCGACCTACAGACTTGAAATTTGGTAGACATGCTCCTTTCATGGAGAAGAGGTCTGCTACAAAGGAAATTTTGCGGAAATCGACTCCCCATGGTGTTGCGAGGGCTTAATGGCCGTTATAGATAAAAATTCCCGTTTTTGAATTGTTGGACCCACATACTTGAAATTTAGTAAGCATGTTTCTTTTGTTAAATACAGATCCGCTAAGTACGGATTTCACGGAAATCGACTTCGATGGGGGAGGCAGGGGAGATTACCGGGACGTATTGATGAAAAAAAAATTCCCGTTTTCGAACAACTAAACTTACAGTAATGAAATTTGGTATGCATGTTTCTTTTGTTGAACTGAAATCCACCAAAAAGGATAAAAGTAAATCGACTCTCAAAGGAAGTTACGAGGCTTATTCATAAAAAAAATTTCCATTTTTGAACTATTAGCTTTAGACTTGAAATTTGGCAAGCATGTTTATTTTATTGAAGAGATCCACTAAAAATGGGTTTTGCTAAAATCTATTTTGGGGAGGTTGTTACGAGAGCATAAAAGATGATTCTTCAATTTTGGAAATTATAAGAAATTAGAATTTGAAATTCCTGTCCTTTTTAAATCAAGAGGTGAGAATTATAAAAATGTTTTTCAATACAATAGAATGCTCAACACTAGAACTTAGATATCAATAAGTTACACCACATATATATCTAAAATATATATTTATACAACATATGAAATATCCAGCGAAGCGGGCAGGTAATGGCTAGTATATATATATATATATAAGAGAAAAGCGACTCACTCATTCATCACGAGATCTCTGGAACGATTTGATTTACATACTTCAAATTTGGCACTTTTACTTTTATTGAGTAGAGGTCCGCTAAGAATGTATTTTGGGGAACTCAACTTCCAAGGAATTTGAGGGGGGTGTTACGATTAAAATTTCCGGGTTTTGAACTATCTATTTTTACTAATCAAATTTTTAATTTTTTGTTTAGTGGAGGAAACCACTGAAAACGGGTTTTATGGAAATCGTCTCCCAAGAGATGTTGGGGGTGTTTCTGATAAAAAAAAATTCAGTTTTTGAACAATTACTTGAAAAACTTATTTTGCAGGCATGTTACTTTTATGAGTAGAGATTCACTAAAAATGGGATTTGTGGAAATTGACTCCTAGGGAGGATGCAAAGGCGTGAATAATGAATATACTTCTGTTTTAGAAATTCGAGCCCCGTTTTTGTTCTTTTAATCAAGAGGTTAGAGCTCTAAAAATATTTTTCAATACAATCGAAAGTTTAATGATGAACTTAGATAACATGACTAAAAGCAAGTAATATAAAAATAATTTTAAGTCAAATCCTACTTAGGTCAACAAAGAAAAATTTTATTTTTAATTACTTTTTATGTAATAGTTACGATTAATATATATATATATAACAGAATCACAATATTAAGTGGCAAAACACCTTTTAAATTAACATTAAGAACTTTCTAACCACATTAAATTTGTAATTACACATTTTTTAATAAAAGTTGAATATAATAGGTAAGAATTTATCTTAAAATAAGTGTAAAGGGAATGCTGACGTCTAACCAGCATATGATTATTCAGGTTAAGTTAAATCTTCATCACAAATTTAGCAAAACTGTTTTATACAACGGTGCTGCCATCTAGAGGAATATTGGCTGAAACACATTTTGAAACTATAATGAATTCATTAAATTTAAATAATTAATTAATATGTATTTGAAAAAATTGTATTAACGTTAAAGTGTCATCCACTACAAGTTTTAAAAAATGTATTTGAACTTGAGTCAATGAATAAATAGTATTTTATTAACGATTGAAAATTTGAACAATATATAATATAAATAAATGTATATATTGAGAAAGTGTGAACTAACAGTAAGAAAGAATTGAATCTTAATACATTTAAAATAACTGATTAGATTTGTTCCTTTAGATCAAATTTAATTTTTTCTAGCAAAAATTTGTACTGTATCAATCAAATCAAATTTGTGCTGTGTGTACAGCAATAAAATATTGGATAAACTTGTTACAACGAACAGAAATAAAATATTTAGGAATACAAAGCATTCTTGAAAGCATTATACGTCATAAAAAATAAGGTTTATTGTAGTTTTTAGAACTGAAGAGTGCAATATAACGGAAAAATTTAAAAATTCTAATAATGAGCTAAATTTTTAAATCGGTAGTGTTGTTTTCTCTTTTTCGTAATTGCATTTCCTTTCACTTGTCTTAGAAAAATATATAATAGATTTTTTGCTGGATAAAATAATATATGAGAAATTGTAAAATAAAATGGGGTGGCTTTTAATAATGCTTTATCTGCATTATTCCTTCAAAATAACAAATTAAAATGCAAATGTCCTTATAATTTATGATCTGGGAATCATTTTTCGTGATATTTCTTAACGGCTACCATTGTGTCTAGTAATTATTGAAACACGAATATCAACGGTATATCTTTCGACAAAGAATGTCCTTAACTTATTTCCTTGCAGACTTCAATGAATAATGACTTCAATTTCTTTAACACATTGTTTTAAAAAATCATTTTACTGAACGTTTACGTCATACTATAAAGCAACATGGGGACCTCTGGGCACTCATAAATTTGAACCTCGGTCAAGTGACGAGGATGACACCTAATCTGCACCCCCTCTCCGAACATCCACACCATGCCAACAAGAGGACTTTAAGCCTTGACAGATTTAACGTGCATCAGCCCCTTTTACATTACACGGCGGGTCTTCAGTATCACAGGGGCTCGAACCCATGATACGCTGGTGACTAAATATCCGTCGAACCGCAAGTTGAAGTTCGTGGAATTGGAAGAGAGGTGGGAGACCCCTAACAATACCCTCCCTCAAAATTGGGATGGAACCGAGCCAAATCCTACTGTCACCTGTGTGGTGCTCAAAGCTAGGGCTAACGACAGACGGAAAGTGAGTGAGTGAGTATTAACGTCAAACTGTTCAGTTACATGAGGGCTTTTGGTGACGGACTACTTAATTTTGAACCATGGTCAAGTGACGTGGACGACACCTGAGCTGGCCTCACCCTCTCCTAACTACCACACCAACCAGAGGACGTTTGAGTTCTCGAAAAGTTTAACGTGTATCTGTCCCCTACATGGAGGGTCTTTAGTGCTACTGGGCTCGAACTCGTGACAAAGCCAGCCACGATCCGATAGACATAAAAATTTAGCCCCTTGCAGCGATGAAAGTAGTGGGCCTTGTTCTGATGTTACTGTCGATCAAGTGGCTAAGTAACAACACAATTATTACACATACTTTTGAAGAGACGAAACACATTCATAGAAGTATAATTTTGTTGACAACTTTCTTTAGTAATCATTACTACTCTAATTAGTGAATTTTTCAGGAACAATACAAAATAAGTAGATTTGAAAAATTATAATGAATTACCTAGTCAAACTTGTTTTTTTATCGTTAAAAATACTTTCCAATACATTTTACAAAAATATAGTACGATTAGGTGTTCTGTGAATCGAAAAACAACTGAATGTTCTTAATTTTAGTAATAATAACTTAAGAATTATATTTCACCATATAAATATATAAAGAATATGATGATCTTCCTCTCCGTACAAATAATAAAAAAAAAAAATATTAATAGTTGCTTTTAACAAGACGCCGTGAGATTATATGAAAAAGTATGTAACCCAAATTATATAAGATGAGAAATAAAAATCATTATATAACAACTTACCTCCCTTGTGAAAGCCTTATAACAGTACAAGCTTCTTCTCCCTTACATTTACATATGTATTAATGTCCGTTACATCTTTTTTACGTGTAACCTCTGAAACCATATAATGTAACCTAATGTACCATAGGTTAAGAAATGCTACTTTAGAGGATAATTAAAAAGTTACGTCCACAGATAAATTACAAAAAATTCGCACATAATCATACTAACACAAGTAATAATAATAATAAATTTTAGATAAAGAATATGTGAACTATGAAATCTATTTAAAATGGATGCAGGTTTAAATATGTTTTGGTGCGCTTTTGTTACGATATTATTCGACAACATTCGGAACAATGATTTTGAAAAAGGGTACAAATGAATAACTTTTTTGATATTTAGTGTCAGTTGAATTAGACTATACTTATAAAATTGTTATAAGAATATTATTGCAAGAAAAAATTACTTAAAAACGATTTTTTTTTCAAAAAGTGAAGAAAAAAATGACATGTATTCAAAAAAAAAAATCCTTTTATGGAAAATGCTTTCGTAACAATATTATTTTAGCAATAAATAGTTAATATTTCTGTATAGCGTTCGAGCTAGGGTTTTTGAAACATATAATTTAGAAGTGGATTTATTTCTATCTTTTAATATATTATAGTAGAGAAATTTAAACGGAAAAACATTGGTTATCATTTCAATTGATAGTAAACTCTGAAAATAATATGTCATTTTCCAAATTTCTAGTTCGTGATCTGTAGAGAAGTATTAGCTATCTATATATCGACAAAACATTATTATGGAAGTATTTTTCATAAAATAGTGTTTTAAAAACATATCATTTGTTATTTATTTTTTTGCCGAGTAATCGAATTTAAAATGTTTTTATTGTAATAATATTCTTAAGGTATCCGACTACGTTCGGAACAGTGATTTTAAAAAGGCGCATAAATGGATAATTTTCATGATATTTAGTGTCAGATAAGAATACATGTATAAAATTGTTTTAAGGACATTTTGAAAAAAAAAATTATTTAAATACAATATTTCGGAAAAAAATTAATTTAAGAATAACCTTT
This sequence comes from Trichonephila inaurata madagascariensis, assembly GCA_019973955.1. NCBI lineage: Eukaryota > Metazoa > Arthropoda > Arachnida > Araneae > Nephilidae > Trichonephila > Trichonephila inaurata. The sequence goes on along the minus strand of BMAV01021069.1, from coordinate 105,720 downwards.
TTCAAAATTTTTCCCCTTTTTGTAAAAAAATGCTTCAAATTATAATAATATTTTGCCTGTATAAAAGCAAAAAACCTCTGTAAAAGGGGCCCCCTTTATGATTTTTGAAAAATTTAAATTATTTTCAGGTTAAAAATTTTGAAATAATTATCGGTTTTTTTTCTTAAAATTTCTCCCCTCTTTTTAAAAAAACATGGAAAAACCCCGTTTTGTTATTTTTAAAAAAATTCTAGTTGACCCTCTTACAGGGGTTTGAGCTATATACGGAAAAAATATTATTATAAAAAAAACATTTTTAAAAAAAGGAGAAATTTTTAAAAATGGGTCATTCTATGTTCTTTTTTGTAAAAAATATTGTTTAAAAATTTTTTTAAATTGTAATACTATTTTTAAAAACCAATTTTTTAATACATTTTCTAATCTAAGTGACATAAATATCTAAATATTACCCCTTTATACGTTTTTAAAATTTAGGGTTCCCGAAGTAGTGGGTTTACCTTAAAACAATTTTATATATATTTTTAATTCAAGGACTCTAAATAAAAAAAAAAAAAATCTTAAATTATATGTTTTTTAAGTTTTACTTTTCCCGAAGGGCAAATCAGATATTTTTTAATCATTATATACAATTTTTTTAAAGAAAAATTACAATGGAATGTTGTTAAATTTGACCGATCACATCATACTGATTTCTACGCAATAACTGCTTTTTAGCAATTTAAAACGTTTTACATTTTTACAAAATCTTTTTAATCCATCTCACCACATATAAGTTTTTCTTTGGTTTGACTTTTAATTTTTTCCCAAATAATATTGTCAATCTGTGACACTGTCATGCCCTAAAGCTTTACGCGCATCAGCCATAGACTGTAGAAATGAACTTATACAATGTAGCCATTTAAATTTTACATCTTGACACATTAAACAAGCGCTGAGTCTACAGTTGAAGCATAAATTTATCGTTAACCTTCAGGAATAATGATAAGGGATAAAGATAATAGTGATAAGAAGGCGGTCAGACGTTTGTTTATTATTCATATCATGTTGGGGCAAAAAAAAAAGGCGTAAACAAAAAATAAACCCAAAAAGGGGGATAACCTAACCTTTAAAGAAATGAAGCAGGTGCTTACTGAACTATTAATCAGAAATTCACAAATTGCATTTCACAAATCCTCCCATTAAAACATTAAGTTAACAACTTATAATTGCACAGTTTCAACTGTAGTCTTTGTGAGCAGTTACAAAAGCGGTCAGACTAGTAGTTGTTTAACTTGCAAAGAAAAGTCGTCTGTCAACTACTAAAAATTGTTTTACTTCAATGAGGAAAAAATAAATTTGAATGATATGCAGTGTTTTTTTTTTTATTTTTAACCCCCCAAAAGTTATGCAAGTCTTTCTGTGTTACGTAATAAATAAAAAGAATAGTAGAGGAAATGCTGCAGGGAATGTTATAGAAAATAGCTTTATTTATTTTTGAGAAGCAAGTGGCCTTCACAAAATTGAACGTTCATCGGCGATTCAGTTTGTTTTCAACTATTGTTATCTATGTTACCGTTAAAATGTATAATTCAGTTAATTTATAGAATAACTAAAGATATATTTCATGAAATAATTAGACAAATTAGTTAAAAAGTATAAAATTGTTTTTGGAAAATTTTTTTCATATTTCCCCCAAAGTTACCCTTTTGAAAAAACAATGATAGACCTTTAAAAAATTGAAAATAAAAAATTTTTTCAAGTCTATTTTATAAATTAATTGATCATAAATAGTTAAAATCTCTCGGAAAAGTGCATTTTATTTTTATTGAGGATGATTAATTGATAAATAATAAGGAAAAGCAAATGATATAATTTATCATTGCTCATATTGCTAACATTAGTTAAACAAAAAGGGGAAAAAAAAAGAATATGATACAGAAATAATTATATTTAAATATTATTAAAAAAATACATTTTGGGAAGAAAAAATGTTGCTTCACAAAAGCATTGTGTAAACTTTTTCAAACAAAAATGTAAGAAAATATTAATTTAAATTTGATAAAATACCTTTATTTCACTTTCCATTATTTATTACAGTAAGGATTGCAGTGATGATATTTTGAATTGCATTGCTGTTATTTTTTAAACAAACACACTTTTTATTATTATACATTTTTTACAAAAACTTTTAAACTTGTCCCCGGGCGCAAAATTAATTTTTGAAACAGATCGAAGCGTTGTGTCAATGTTCGGAACTTTTTCGACGGAAATTAATTTTTGCTCACATATACTGTGAACTGATATCTAGAGTACAATAACTTAATTCGGACATCTCTTGTTCCTAATTGGAAAAATCCTTTCCTAAATAAGCTATAAGCGGTTCAAAACTGACTCGAAACTGCTAGAACCAGTTCTAAGAACTTTCGAGTGCTGAATTTCATACTTTAACGATCAAGTAATCGTTATTTTGTAGAATACCTAGTTAAATTTTAAAAATGTTATACACTTTTTAAATGACTTGCCCCAGTTATTTCATAAAATACCCTGGTTTTAATTTCTACCCCCCAAATAAAAAATTAGTTTTCACGAAAAGGGTTTTTTAAAAATTTTATAAGGCAAATTAAATTTTAAAACTTTGTGGGGCCTTTCCTTAAAATTTTAAGGGGTTAAATTTTATTAAAAAAATGATAGCTTCTCAAAAATAAAGAGAACGTAAAATTTTGGGGACTTTTCCATTTTTGCCAGCGGAGGCGTTAAAGGCCCAAAAAATGATACAACCGAAGCCAAAAAAGGGAAAATTCCCCCCTGATAACATTTTTTTACCTCTTCCCCCCCAAAACAAAAACACGGTCTTTTCTTATTAGTAACATCTTTTTTGTAATACATCAAAAATAGATGAAAGACCAATGAGAGCTTACATTTATTAACATTTCTTTATGTGTATATTGTGTGTTGTCGCTAATAAAGCCTGCTTGGCGAGATTTGCACAAACGAAACGGAAAAGTATCAAAACTAAATCTCTGCGTATATCTAAATATTGTTTATTTAAGCGAAATGAGAGAGAGAGAGAGAGAGAGAGACGTACCATATGAACTTCCATTATTGGTATATGAAAAAATCGTCTTATGTGTTTTCCATTATACCTTTCAGGCACATCTTCGAATTCTATTTCATCTTCACCATCACTCTTTCTCATATCCATAAGCAAATACTAATCTACCATCCAATTTAGATTGTTAGACACACAATATTTTTTTCAACCACATTTGGTATAATTTCTCATTCTATTCATTTATTATCCACTCGGGAACACTATTTCTAGACTAACATGACGCATTTGGCCTCCTTTTGTAAAAGTTTTTTTTCACCTTTTAACATTCACATACCTTCTTAACACCTCTTTTCTTGAGCTTTAAGGTTTTCACTCAAGAAGTATACCATTGTTCGAAAGCCTGTTATAATATTTCGAATAAATTACTTCAAAAGACGAGAGCATTAAACATATATTTCGTAAAAAAGGGTGCTCGTTGTACCCAAGAAATATTCCCTATTTTTTTTTTAAAAAACCCCGTTTGAAAGAAAGGTTTTTCCAAAAGCAGGAATATGCCCTTCCTTTTGCTATTTGTCACATGAATTTTATCTTATGTCTTCGATTCTATTTTTTTTAGCAAGCTCGTGTTCATTTCCATTAGTAAATGTGTAAAGAGCAGAAAAATGAACCGTATTTTCTAGCGCAGCATTGAATGTTGTGAATTGCTCGCAGATTAAACTTAAAAAGAAAAGGTTCTAAAAAAAACTCTTAGACTCTAAATTTCAAATAGAATATCGTGTATTATATTGAAAAGTTACATAATAATTTTCTTCTGGAAATAAGTTGTTTTCAAATATCATATAAATGAATATTTTTTTAGCATTTAGTATCTCATAAAGGGGTTTTTTGTACATATAAATTTAAATTTTTCAATATTACTACGTTCCCCAAAAATTTTAAAAAGCAACTTTTTTTTGGAAAAAAAAGAAAAAAATGAAAACATTTTTTAAAAAAGTTTTCCTTTATGGAAAACACTTCTGTAACAATAATGATAATTTGCCTATATATAGTTAAGACATTTCTACATAGCCAGAACTGGGATTTTTGAAGAATACACATTATGTGCAGCGTTATATCAATTGAAAAAATAACCGATGTTTTTTTTTCTGTGTTAAAACTTCTATTCTCTGATGAATTAAAATACGCGCGAATAAATCCACTTCTAAATCATATATTTCAAAAATCCTGGTTCAGTCTCTGTACAAATGTCTTAGTTATATATAAGCCCAATATGCTATTATTATAGAAGCATTTTCAATAAAAGGAGAAAACTTTGAGCATACAATTGGGACTCTATTAAACAGAGTCGCTTAATCCCCAAAAAAGTTCATTAAGCGGAAAATTCGTTAAACAGAGATTTATCTTTCAATATTCTTCTAGTCTTGGCTCTAGAAAAAAAAATTCTAAAAATAGAGGTTCACAAAATGGAAGTCCGACTTTATATCCTTTCCTCTTAATTTTTTTTTTTGGCCAAAAATTTGCATTTTAATAATTGTTATTGTAATAATATTCTTAAAACGATTTTTCATATGTATATTCTAATCCACAGATGACACTAAATATAAAAAAAAATTATGATCCTTTTTTCAAAATCCCAGTTTTGAGCGTAGTCGGATACCTTAAAATATGCGAGATGGCTGTAAAGTGTTTTACAAGAGTCAGGTCAGGGTTGGGTGGTCTTTTACAAATATTCCCTTTGTCATTTCAAAAAAAAAAATTAATTTTTTAAAAAAATTTTACGGAAATTTTCCTCTAATGACCCTAAAATTTTTAAAGCGGCAATCAATCTCTGCCCATGTACAGCTTATCACCGCTTCGTCACGAACAATCCGTATGGCATGAGTTATTCGACTAAGATAAGGGTTATAATGTCGTTAATCGGTGGGTCTGTACTTTCTTTACCGAGAACAGAGTTTCTAGAGTCATTTACCTTCACTTGTTCCTACAATATCCGCTCCCATAAGTAGAAAAGTTGCAATCATCCATTATTTTTTCGCCAAGGTAGAACCCCTCTGACGCCGAATATCAAGTGTAGGAGTATTTTGAATGAAACATATATATATATATTATCTGCAGAAGATGGATAGGCCGTGACGGGTCCAATCATTTGAGCATTCTAATATCGAATGACAAGATGAAATTAAAAGGTCCGGACCTTTAGATGCTTGTCTGTAGCACTTGAATGAAATATTATTCCACCAGAACATTTGTTTTGGGAGAGTTTTTTGTTATTTACATAAGGGTCACACTCTGGTGAACGTTGTAATAAGCGTACATGAGAAGAAATTGATTATGGCTTCGAAAAATCGAGATATCTTGTATTCTTGTAATATGTTATTTTTGCCTTGTTTGAAAAGAATATGTACAAAGGGTAATAATTCATTGAATTTTTCTATATGAGTAAGAATCCTTTAAATCATCACTCCAGATCAGCAGTCAAATAATCCCTTGGGGATTATTTCAAGAGGGAAATTCGTCAGCCGCCCAAAGCGAGCTGTGCAGGAGGTGAGAACTCTTTTAGACATGTTAAGGTATCCGACTACGTTCGGAACCGTGATTTTGCAAAAGCGTATAAATGGATAATATTTATGATATTTAGTGTCACTTATATTAGAAAGTGTATATAAAATTGTTTTAAGAATAGTATTACAATCAAAAATTATTTAAGTACAATATTTTGACAAAAAATGAACATAGAATGACCCCTTTTCAAAATATTCTCCTATTGTGAAAAATGCTTATGTTATAATAATATTTTGCCAGTATATAGCTCAGACCTTTGTACAGAGGCTCAACTAGAATTTTTGAAATATATAAATTAGAAGTGGGTTTATCCATGTTTTACGGCACAACAGAGGGGAGAAATTTTAAGAAAAAAACGCCGATAATTATTTCAATTAGTTGTAACTCTGGAAATAAAGTGAATTTTTCAAAAGTCATAGTTGAGCCTCTGTACAGGGTTTGAGCTATATACAGGCAAAATATTATTATAATAGAAGTATTTTTCACAAAAGGAGAACATTTTGAAAAAAGGTTATTCTAAGTTAATTTTTTGCCGAAATATTGTATTTAAAAATTTTCTTTTTGTCAAAATATCCTTAAAACAATTTTATACATGTATTCTAATCTAAGTGACTCTAAACATCATGAAAATTATCCATTTATGCACTTTTTCAAAATCACATTTCCGAACGTAGTCGGATACCTTAAGCGTTGTTCCGTTTTTGGATGTCGCGTGTATATGTTATAAAATTTATTAAAATTAATAAATCAATTTGGCCACAATCAATGCATGATTACTCTCAGGATGCAAAACTTTACTATATGTATATCTTTTATATACAGGATGTAACGGGTCTATTCGCATTATTCCAACTAATCCTCTTGGGGAATAATGGGTCTTTAAATATTATTCTATTGAAAACTTTCCTCCGAAGAAGATGTGATTATGCAAATCAAGGCTTGTATATTAAGATTAACTTTCGAGCTCGAGTAGGAGAGAGAGGTTAGAAGTTAGAAGGATTGTAATTAGTAATTAACGTAAAGCCAAGCGAGAGCGCTTTGTAGATAATTTGATTTAAATTAAGATATTGACGATTTGGTCAATTAGTCGTTAAATTGGATTCAGGTCGGTTTGAATTAGATTACTTTTGAAATCATCTTCAAATATAAGAAGGTGAGTTGTCTGGACGGGCTAAGTGTAAGTGATCCGATTTATTCTCTTAACTCAAATTATCTCGTCTACCTCGCTGTTGATCTCCATATTTATCAATTGATGCATTTCTTAACTTGGGTTGTAGAATTTGTGTCGTTGTTGAGAATTTGTTAGTGAATTGAATTTGTATTGACTATGGATCATCTTCCTTCCGACCCTCTCACACTAATGGATGGCATCGGCATTCCATTACAGGGTTTCTACAAATTAGTTTTGCCAAAAGAATTATTTGTTGCATGCAATGTACATATAAAAAATTCAAGTACATATTGCTGTAAGATAGAGAAATAGTCCAAATTTACCATTATCATACAAATGTTTGATGTGACTTCCTTTCGTTATTCTACAAATGTCTCATCGGAAAATCAATTCTTGCCGCAGATTTGTTAGCATGTTTCCGTCGATCAAATTGATTGCGGTTAAGATTCTTGATTTTAGTTCAGGAATAGACGCAGGAAATGGTGGAGTGTACACTTGATCATTTACAAAATCCTATACACTGAAATACAGTGGTAAAAGATCAGGTGATAGTGGTCATCAAATAGATGGTAGTGGTACCTTGGAATGAAGTAGGATGTAACATCATTGTGGTAGCAAGGCGTGCCATCCTGTTGAAAAACTTAACTTCCTGGTATTTTTTTTTTGATTATTGGCATAAGGAAAATTGTAACATGTCCAGATAAATACCGTGTAGCAATAGTATATCTTTGCGGGATTTTTTTTCTTGTATTCTCGAACAAGATTTCGTTGTACCGGAGCAGCAGAAGGATTTTCTTGAAACCAAAGAAGCATTTCGCTTTTTTGGCAACATTGTGCATCGCCATTATCAGAATGCCGAACAAAGAATGATTAGCGCTCCCTAAAAGATAGCATCCGTTATGACACACAAAACCATTTAGAAATAAACTTAGGATTTATTACTACTAGTATGACTTTAAACGAGTTAAATTCATTTAATATTTCGAAAGTTCTTAACTTGCAAAGTTGCCCACTAGTTTGTAGACACCCTGTATTAATCGTAAATAGGTACACAAATATTTAGATGAATCGTAGCAGCGGATGTTTAAAAAAAAAAAACTTTTGGTCTTCGAATTATCCTCCAATCCCCTTTATTTTAGAAAAGGAACATATTTTTAAAAAATTAGCTTGTGTAATAAAAATTAAACACAAGTTCATTTTTTAATAAATTTTCGAAACTACGCCCTTCCCTTTTGAAACCGAAAATATTTTAAGCTAGCTGTTGTCCGTCCGCTTCACGGGGTATTTCATGATGCTGTATGGCTATATACTATTTTAAATTATTGATATCTAAGTCCTAGCACTAAGATTTCGATTGTATTGAAAAACATTCTTACAGCCGTCACCTCTTAATTTAAAAAGGACAGGACTTGAAATTCTAAAACGAAAGTATATTTATCTTTTATGTTCCCCTTGGAATCGATTTCCGCAAAACCAATTTTTAGTAGATCTCTACTCAACAAAAGAAACATGTTTACCAAATTTCCAGTATGTAGGTCTAATAGTTCAATAACGGATTTAAAAATAAATAAATAAAAACACTCCCATAACTCCTGCATCTCTCTCTAGGGGGGTCAGTTTCCTCAAAATTCTTTCTTAGAGGATTTCTACTCTACAAAAGAAGCATGTTTGCCAATTTTCAAGTCTGCAAGTGTGATAGTTAAAAAGCGACATTTTTTTAAAATCTAAAACACCCCTCAACCTCCTTTGGGAGTCAAATTCCACAAAACCTTGGCGGATTTCTATTCAACAAAAGAAACATTCTTACTAAATTTTAAGTCTTATCATGAGATCTCTGAAACAATGAGTGAGAGAGAGTCGCTTTTCTCCTTTTATATAGAGAGATTTAAAAGGCGTATTTAAAACAAGCTATTCTTTGAAAACATAACTATAATGGAATAAAATGCTAAGAATATATGAAATGAAGTGTGTGCTTAGAATTTTTAAAATAAATTCAAACTGGGAGAGATGGAATTCTTCTAGAAAATGCTGAATTATTAGATTTTTAGGTTATTAGATCAAATTCTTCGACATACAGTAAAATTACTTATATCGTGAAATTAAATGTAAGACTGATACTATATTTTTTTAAAAATATTAATCCCCACTTTGAGCAACATTAATTTTTCCTGTGCAAAGCCATTACTTCATGAATATTTCGAATACACATAGTGTGAAACCTATCTCTAAGATATTTAGGTATCATTTGCCACGTTTTATACCGATCCTACTGAAATATTTTCGAACTATGCCATTCATAAATCTTGGCACAGGAAAAACTTATAACATTCTTACATATTTTCTTAACATTCAGTTATTTCAGATTTTTATATAGATTAGATTCTTTAAATCAATGGTTCCCACATTTACTACTCCTATGGACCTCTTTTTACTCCACCTAAAACGGCCATGAACCCCCACACACACTAAGTGAAATATGACTCTTTTTAAATCATTACAGAAAAATCGTAAATTTAATTTTGATGTTCTGAATGGAAAATGTTGAAGTAAAATTAAAGTATGGATATATAAAAAATTGTGACATCTGAAACAGTATTTTTCAAATTATAACTTTTGGATTAAAAATACAGAAACGCGTCCCCCTCCCATAGAGATTGATACCTTCGGACAATATAAGGCAGAGATATCCACTTGCGGCCCCCCGGAGCCTTTTAAGTGGACCGTTTATGGCCCATTGCTCTGAAATTTACTTATTTAAACATTGAACAAAATTTATTTTTTTTTAAAAGCTTTTTTTTTTTGGGAAAAAATAAAAAGAAAAAATTAAAAAAAAAACAATTTAAAAAATATATAATAAATTAAATTTTTTAAAAATTTTTTGGGCCTTTTAAATTTTTTAAATTTCAATGATTTGGTTTTAAAATTTTCTCCCCCCCTTTGGGGGGTTTTTAGATGGAAATTTCGGGCCCATCGGGAATATTTTCGGAAAAAAGACCCCCTTAAAATATTAAAACTTGAGCAAACCCCTCCTTTTGGGGTTTTATTGGGAGAGGGGGTGACTATTCTAGTATTGCCCAGGTTCAAAATTACTTTCCCGGGAAAAAGTTTTTTGAACATGCAGAAAATTTTCCTCCCCAATCCCCCCCCCTTTTTACCTATTTTTAATAAATAATTTTAAATTTGGGGGGGGAAAAATTTTCTTAATTTTAGGGGCCCAAAAAAAAAATTAGCCCCAAAACAAAAAATCTTTTTTTCAAAAAAAAAATTTGAGTTATTTTTAATCATAGAAAAAAACCAAAAAAAATTTTGTTTAATGTAATTTTTTTCCCCATATTTTAAAATTTTGCATTACGGTAGATTTTTTTTTTTTTTTAATCAACCCCTCCCCCGCCAAAAGGCCGATTTCCCCCGCGAAGCTTATTGTTATTTTTTTTTTTGCACATCAAAAAATTTAATTTTTTTTTAAATTTTTAAATAAAAAAACCCCAAAATTTTTTTTTTTTCATTGTGAAAAAAAGGGGTTACAAATATTTTAATTTTTATCAGTGGCATAGCTAGTCTTGAGTTTTTTAAAAAAGTTCTTAGGAATTTTTTAAAAACCCTTTAAAAGGGGGTTTTTTGGGGCCCCAAAGCGGGGCCCTTATCACGATATTTTTTACGGCAGAGTACCCCCCTGCTCTTTATTAAACCTTTCGCCCCCTCCCTAATTATATCCACGCACTCTCAAATTAATTTTCATTTTCCACAGTCCCCTTCGGCTGTCCCAAGGAACCCCACGGGTTTATAGAAACCACTTTGGGAGTTTATAACCTAAATAAATAAATTGCTGTTTTGCATCATAAATATTATTACCGAGTTCTTTTGAATTGAAATCATATAATTATAATGCTGGAAAAATATTAAATTGTAATTTTCGTGACATTTTAGGTATATAAATATAATGTAAATTGACTTATCTATGATGTGTAAAAGAAGGAAATTTTCAAAATCTTTTTCAATTCAACATGGGCACAATGCCATTTGAGCTATACTCAAAGTGTCAACTCGAACGAAAAAAGTTATTAAAGCGTAACCAAGCGGGCGAAAAACTCTTACGAAGGTTAAAATATTTTACTGTCTGTTGGACAAGACAGTAACGTAGCACGCAAGTGCTATACACACGGGAATTTTTTTTTTCCGAACAAAACACCAGCCACAAAGGGGTTGTTGGAAACAATGAACTTAGTGTTCGACGAACATAGCGTTCGAAATGGCCAAGAGTGCACACGTGTTTACATTGTTACGTATCATATGCAACGTAACGAATTGTTCGTCCGTCTGGTACCACCTTAATACCTCATCAGGACCTTTGACCCAGTCTCGAAGCCAGGAACAACAACCCTGCACGTGCAACAGAACCGGTGAGAAAACTTCTTATCTCTCGTCACCAGACGGTTCGAAAGTTGCTCGGGGGTCGGGCAAATGATGCGGTTTTCCGGAAACGCGTCTCAGCGATTGTTGAAAGCATTTCCGTCTCCAACAGTCGTGCCGACCTTGAAAGATCGTCTGTTGAAATAAAAAGAGTTGGTCGTCTGCGAAAAACCACATCCTGAATGCCTGCAAGGTATGACCTCACTCTGTATGACAGACCGCAGACCCGCCTTTTCACAAAAACCGATCTCTCTCGCGAGCGAGCGCACTGCTCTAGACAGGATGGATCTTTGACTGCCGCTGCTCCTTCATGTGTGCAGAGGATTCTGAACCCCGTCGGCATTCCTTTGCAAAAAACATTCTGGTCCCCCACCTTCTTCTTATTCTTTGTTTTTCTCTTAAAAAATACCGAGATGGTTTTTATTTATTTATTTTTGTTTTTTATTTTTCCACCATTTGTGAATATCGCAAATGAGAATTTGGGAAAGGGTTTTTCGCTGGCCAAAAAACGGCGTATAATTTGGGGGGTTAAATTTTTCTTTCCAATTTGTTTTGTTGGAACTTATTTGCATGCTCTAATGATCTCGGAATGTTTTTAGTCATTTGCGCTCTATAATGAGTGTTGTGAAGAATGGGAAAGCTGACTTATAAAGAGGAATGTGGTCGTAGAACTTTCTCGGCACTGCCGAGAGCTTAGAGTGTTTTTAGTCTTGTAAATTGAAATGAAGTGAATAGAAGAATGTGAGACGAGTTCAAAAATCTCGGTTTTAGGGAGATATTTAAAATAATAATCTTAACTGTCAGGTATTTAGAACTGTTGTGAAATTTAATATTTCTATGCATTCGAAAACAAGCGTAAGAATAACTTGCGAATCTCTACATGATTCACGCCTTATCTTCAACTCGCTTCAGTTGTTGTCTCAAAGATAATTAAAATTAACGTTTTTCATTTGTATTTAGTACTGAAAGCAGAAAATACCAATGCTTATCAGCTCATAAGTTTCTCTAAGTATCTATGTGTTCATTATGTGCGTATGAATGAACATAGCACATGGGTTTGAATGCATGTCTGGGTCGCACACATAAATTTCGATGGAAATGGATTGGTTTGTCTGGACATAGGTAGGCGTGTTAATGCATGGGCGTGTGTTACTGCATGGTAGGTGTGTTTGTCCATGATAGAAGTGTTTGTGCATAGTAGGTGTGTTTGAGACACGATAGGTGTGTTTATGCATGGTAGGTGTGTTTGTACTTAGGTGAATGCATTTGTGCATGATGAAAGTTAAGCCCTTGGCTTTTAAAGGGATGAATAAATAATATTTATACCTTTTGTAGATTTACTTTTTCATGATATGTAGCTGTTATAAATTTTGGCAACAACATTTTTGTGAAATCATTGTGTAACAAAATTGAAAATTTTAGTTTTAAAAGCAATTTCAAACAACAATTGCCTGATAAATTTTCCGAGAGGTTTAAAATTTTGTTATAAGTCACAAAATACCTAAGTTACTTGTACCTTTGAATGTACTCATTTATATTTGTGTGTGTTTCTAAGAATACATTGCTGCTATAAATTACAACAACGACAAGGAAATATTTCTGTTCTCTCACTTTATGATAATGAGAAAAAGTAACTAAAAACAAGAATTGAGATTAAATTTTTTTTTCTTCTTTCACTTTTCCTCCTCTTTTTGCCTACTTTAAGTATTACTATGATAGACCATGTCACGAGTGTATTTTTGAAATGATAACTTCTTTAGGCGCGTTTTGTTGGAGAGTGAACTTGAATGATGCGTTTTAAAAAGCCAAGCATTGTTACGCTCGGGTTTGTAACGCTCGTAACAATGGTAACAATACTACTGAATCATTTGGGTTTAATGAGTCTTTTATCGGAGAAATTTGTGCAGCGAATTGTAGAGCGGAAAATGGACAAAAATTTTAATGGTTACTATTTGTATTTCACCCAATCAAAGTGTAGAGAAAATTATTGAATTGATTCACAAGAATTTAGTTGCCTACATTGTGAAGCCGGATCAACTCTTCTGAACAAATTGCCTATTATTTTAAGTGGGGATTTTAATGTAGATTTTTTAAAATCAAAATTCAATTTAATTATGTCAAATGATCCAAATGAAAGCATGGCAAAGTACGAAACAACGCCTGACTGAGTTGTTTTTTCATATATTTAAATAATTTTGAATCTAAAGTATTTATAACCTATTTCAGCTACCATAAACCTATTGTTTCCTTCTAAGAATACAATTAATTCACAAATATGATTATACATTTCGAAAAAAATATTACTTTAAGAGTACAGATATATGAATAAATCATTTTATATGACAAAACTAATATCCCCTTGTTTTTTATTCTCTCACCGAACTAATCCTGAAACAACATTACAAACTGAAATAACTACTGAAAAACTGAAATAACATTACAAAATCTGAAGTTATCACTTATATCGTGTGGTCATAAGTACACACACTCTTTTTTTTTTACTTAAGTTCCTTTATAAAGTAAATGACTTTTCCCAGTGGCGTATTGGTGTGGTGTGGTAGTTAGGAAAGGGGGTAAAAGCTCAGGTGTCGTCCACGTCACTTGACCATGGTTCAAAATTACGTGGTCCGCCGCCAAAAGCCCTCGTGTAGCTGAACAGTGCGACGTTAATATTCACTCACTCACTATTCCCCCGTGGCGTAACGGGGAATAACGGTAATTTTCTTTTCGTGTCTTTTAACATGATAGGAAAAAAGTTTTAAATAATGTTTTAAGAAATTGTGAGAACTTGCTAGAGATACAAGATGACTATGTTTTAATAAAACAACAGAATAAATGCAACAATAACAGCTGTATGACTACCATTTGGTTACAGTGTGTTGCGGTAGCCTAGTGGTCAGGGTCACGAGCTCGTGGCCTGCGTGTCATGAGTTAAACCGTCGTGCCCCTGAAGACCCGTCGTGTAGAGCGGCTGATGCACATTAAATCTGTCGTGTCTCAAAGTCATCCCATTGGTATGGTGTGGTAGCTTGAAGAGGTTGTGTCAGCTCAGATGTCATTCTCATCACTTGACCTTGAGTCAGGATTATTAGCGACGAGGTAAGTCGCCAATAGCCTAATTGCCCAATAGCGCCAATTGATTGATTGATTGATTATTAACGTCACACTGTTTAGCTACACGAGGGCTTTTAACAACGGACCACGTAATTTTGAACCAGGGTCAAGTGATGTGAACTACACCAGAGCTGGTACCCCTCTCTCCTAACTACCACACCACACCAACGGGAGGACGTTTCAGCTCTCGACAGATTTAACGTGCTCCAATAGCGCCAATTTGCTATAGTGCGACGTTATAAGTTTGATAAAAGACAAGTAATGATTGTCTTTTAAAGAATGGTAATAGTAAGAAAATAGTTTTTGTGGAGGGATCACGTGACATGTAGAGTAATTGAGGTGCTGTTGTTGAGCACTAGGTATTGAGGTAGTGTTCTATCATTTGAAATATACGACTGTTAATGACCACCGGTAACTATTAAACCTATATATATATATATATATATATATATATAACATTTTAATTCAATAAATTTTAAAAATAGTTTTTACATGAATGAGTAAATATCAGTTAATATTAGATCTATATCTTCTATGAAAGCCACACCTCCTCCATGGTAAATGAATAAGTGAGTGATTATTAATGTCGCACTACAAAGCAACACGAGAACTATTGGTGACTGACCTCGTAATTTTGAACCCCAGTTAAGTGACGAGGACGACACCTTAGGTGACTTCCTCTCAAAAATTTCACACCACTCCAACAGAAGCGCTTTGAGCCACGACAAACTTGTGGCTAGCGTGTCATGAGGGCGATGCTAATACCGCCTCAACGCGTTAAATCTGTCGAGGCTCAAACATCCTCTCGTTGGTGTAGTGTGGAAGTTAGGAGCGGGGGTGCCAGCTCAGGTTTCGCCCTCGCCACTTGATGATGGTTCAAAATTGCGAGGTTCACCGCTAATAGCAGTACAGTCTTATGGTGTGTCGTAAAAATAACACTCACTTGAGCCTCGAAAAATCTAACGTGCATCAGCCCCTCTACAAGACGGGTCTTCAATGACACGAGGAATCGAACTCATGACACACCGAGTGACGAGCTCACCTATAGGCTTGACCACTAGAGCTATTTCCCCCCTCCCCTTCCGATGATGAGGATTTCCTTTTACAAATGGATGCAATTTCTTCAAACCCCTTGCTGGACAAGGTCGTCTCAGCCTTTCGTCCCCTCAGTGGGTCGATAATTGAGTAACTTGCTTGATTTGGAACTACACATTGAGGGTTTCGCGTCAGACTGACCACAAGTCCGGAACATCTGCTCATTCCCGAGGTCACAAAAACTGAGACGGGTGCAGTAAGCCTTGGTTTTATGGGATGTTCCGCCGCTGAGTTTAGTTTCCAACTTCTTCAGCTATTTATTTAACCGGAAGTAAAATAAATAAAATTCCCGTTTCTTCAAGATATTTATTCAATAAATTATAGCTCTAAAACTCTTTTCCTGACCTTAAGTTAGAGATGCGTAAAAATATGTTTCATGTCACGCCTTTTCTTCAAAGTTACGGAAATGGGTTTTTTAAAAGAACGTTTTGATAAGTTCTTAAACGCCGGCATTCAATTGCGTGTGAATTTTTCAAACAAAATTAGATGAAATCCTCTTTTTTGACCTGACTCCTCGTGGAGGTCGACATTTAAAAACCACAGAAAAGTTCAAAACCACAAACAGGAAATTAACAGACTCGTCTTTTACCTCCTACGCTGGTGGGGTGTTCACCATTCAATAAAATAACTTAAAAGAACCTTTATCTTCTTGAAGGAAAGAGATTGAAATAATTCGAACCCGTCAAGAGTGACAATTATTACCCTATTTCATTAATTACTGATTGCAATGAATGACTTCGACTCCCTTTATTGCCTCCTGTTTGCTTGTTTTATTGCTTGTAAAACGTGCGTACCAAACTCGTTTGTGGATTATCAGCTAATTTAAGAGGAGGTGTGTTTTAGAACGTCGAACATATTTTCGTTTAGAATTTGAGCACATGCATAAACGAAAGAGAAGGACGTTTACGATTTTTAAGGTATCCGACTACGACTAAAAACAAACATTTTTTTTTTAATTTTGGGGCCACTTGATTAGAATGCCCATGTAAAGTTATTTTAAGAATATTATTACAATAAAAAATTATTTAAATGTCATATTTTACCAAAGAAATTATTTTTAAAACATTCTTCTTTTATGGAAAAGAGACTTTCATAATAATATTTTGCCTTTTTTAGCTAAGACCTCTGTAGAGAGTCTGAACTAGGATTTTCGAAATATATAACTTAGAAGTGGATTTATTCGTATTTTGATACATCAGAGTGAAGAAATTGTAACGAAAAAAACCCACCGATAATTGTTTCAATTGGTGATAACTCTGAAACTAGAGTGAATTTTTTTTAAAAGTTCTAGTTCAGACTTTCTGGAGAAGTCTTGACTATGTACAAGCAAAATATCATCATCATAGAAGCATTTTTCATCAAAGGAGAATGTTTTGAAAATAGATGATTCTGTTCATTTTTTGCCAAAATATTGCATTTAAATAATTTTTTTTATTGCAATAATATTCTTAAAACAATTTTAAACGTGTATTTTATTCTAAGTGACATTAAATATTTAAAAAGTATTCTTTTGTAAGCTTTTGCAAAATCACGTTTCCGAACGTAGTCGGATATCTTAAACATTTTGTTCTTGAAACAAGCAATACACACTACTCACAAATATGCAGAATACAATTACAAAACATAATAAAGTAAACGAGAGATGGATAGATTGAATAATCTACAAATCAGAAGGAACTTACATCCTGAAACAGGAAACAGCGAATAACATAACTTTTATAATAATATAAAGTCTATTCTGTTTTCTGAAGCTTTCAATAGACTTAGAGCAGAGGTTCTTAAACTGTGGTCCACAGAGTCTTCATGTAACGTTGAGATTTCCCTCTTTTACAATCTCGAAAAGGTCTCGTAGAAAAATTGGAAGATGTGCCATACTAGCCAGTGGCGTAACGGAGAATATTAGAGCCCCCCTGCAAAATCAGGCTTTGGGTGTCCTGGAATCCTGCCCCCCCTTGCGATGCGGAGGTTGCGGGGGTGTACATTACGCCACTGATACTATCCTAGATCACTTAATTGTCCCCAATGAAAAAACTCTACTAGAACTTGTATTTTGATCAAGATTATTAAGTCGGGGAGGGATGTTTGAAATCTTGTGAGGTCCGCGATGCCACGCTGATACATAAAGGGGGAGGGGGCCACGACGATCAAAAGTTTAAAAACCGCTGACTTAGAGCAATGAAGCAAGATTCAGCTCGCTTTACAGAATTCTAATCTCCCCTTCGGCAGAAAATTTATACGTAATTGTACATGAAAATAATGAGGAATTAAAACCCCTATTGAAAATCATTCTGGTTTAAAGTTTAGGCGTATTTTCAGGCAATATGCTATTAGAAAAATAAAACGATTTTGAAAAAATATTATAAAAATTAAATTAGCAACAAAAAGAATGCAATTAAAAGGAACCCACAGGAATTCAAAACTACACCTAAAATTTAAAAAAAAAAAAAAAGAAATACTAACCCAAAAACTTATGAAACGTTATATATATTACTTAAAATAACTTATAAAGTAAGAAAAAAGTAAATTAGTAAAGAACAAAGTCAAATAGCTACAGCACTATATAAGCAAACTCGTAGGCTTCAGGGTAAGATTAAAGAATTTATCAATTCTTCAAAGCTTCAACTTTCCTCTTTATCTACCGATATTACTAAGAAGAAATAAAATTTAAAAGAGAAAGTATAAAAAGAGTAATAATGTGAAATATATTTTAATAAATATAAACGTTATAAAATTAATTGCAATAAATCTAAATTAACACAAGAAAGTATTTCATATCACTGTTAAGAGAATATATTGAGTATTCCATTATTGTCAGAAAACCTTTTTCAGACCTGTACCTGACAAAAGCAGAAAAAAGGAATACAATATAATTTTCTTTTTAAAATTTAATATGAAATAATATTTATTATTTTTATTCTTTTTTTTAAATATGCCTATGTTAGTAAGGTTCCAATTAATAAATTAGAATTTATATTTAAACAAGTTTTTTTCTTATTAAACGTATTAAAACTGTTGTATGAATGAAAATTATATGTGAAAGATTATTTAAATCTTAATTAAGCATTGAACGATATTTTTATATACAGACTTACGTTTTATGGAATTGATGAGATTTTAATTTTTTAAAACTATTCGAATTAAAAATTTCTCTGCTTTTTAGTTCAGTTGTTTCAACTCAGTTTAGTTCAACTTTTTTTTTTAATTATTAGAGTTATTTTATTGAACAATTCGAGTTTTGCTGCGGATATTAATCTGATGTGCAATGGATATTTGTTTATAACTGGAAAATGGCGAAAATAACCATAATTAATTCTATTCGTAAAATTACTTTTAATAAAATTTTATTTATTTATCTTTGCTTTCCCATTTTACCATATTTCGAGTTCGAAAATTGTTTTCTCGTGCTTGGGGAAGGAATCTAAATCATTTTAATTATTTATTATTGATCAAAATGTCGATATTTATTTACAAAATAAAACAAACAGTAATAATAATTATTTATAAATCCAGGATCAGAAATTAAATTATTGTTCTGGCAAAATTTAAAACAGTATTCTTCGAAATGTAAACTGAAATAGTTTACATAATGAAGACCCTAAATAACTGCGCAGAACGATTGTGTTGCGGCATAGGCAGGTGTGTTTTGGCGTACATTGTTTACCAATCCCATCTGCCAAATGGCGTCTTTCTTTTGAATTCACGTGCTGTTTTTTTTCTCCCCCTTGCTTTTGTGGTTTTGACGATTATCGAAATGGTTGATTAAAAAGAACAAAAGGGCTTCTAACTAATGCTGCATTCAGATGAACTGAACAATGAGAAAAGTATGTAGAACAATAGGAAAAGAGGCGATAAAAAATTATAAATAATATAGGGGAATATGAGCCTTTTTTAAAAAATTTTAAGTAAAATTGTTTTTGTTTATCTGTTTTGAAAGAGGATATTGTCCTGCGCTTGAAATGTATATTTTTATATATTTTCATACTTTTTTTATATATATTTATATTTTAAACCCCAGTATAATTTTAGTTTCTCATATATCCTTCAATGTTCTAGTTATCTTACAATCTCAATTTTTTTCTGTTTTGCTTGATGAATGTACATCTTTCATTAGTAGAAAATTTAGACTATATATCCTGGAAAAATATCTAGTACAAAATACAGTAGGACCTCTCCATTTTACGAACCTCTATTTTGCGAACTTTTTCCTGGAACCAAGAACATTTTACCATTTTCTTCGTAAAATGACCTCCTAATATCGAAGTGCATTTTCTATTTAACGAACTTTTTATCTTGTGATTCGATTTTTTTCATCCTATTTTTTAAGTAATTTTGATATTTCAAATTATTCTGTCTTTTTACACATTTTACGGTACTCAATGAGCTTGAACTGGTTTTACCAAGTTCCTAAGACAATAAAATCACGCCGTAATTTTTCAAACAAATATTTTAATAAAATTAACAGATTTTCTCAGTAATTCTAAGGACGCATGTGGTAGTGGTTGCTTAAAATGAGCGGTTATAAAACAATGAACGTTTAAAATTACATGTAAGCTTATAAAAATAGAAAATGTCGTTAACAAATTCATCAATTTTAA
Organism: Trichonephila inaurata madagascariensis; assembly: GCA_019973955.1. Classification (NCBI taxonomy): domain Eukaryota; kingdom Metazoa; phylum Arthropoda; class Arachnida; order Araneae; family Nephilidae; genus Trichonephila; species Trichonephila inaurata. The sequence goes on along the minus strand of BMAV01021069.1, from coordinate 85,742 downwards.
TATAAAATTATTTTAAGGTTGGAAAATATAGTGTATTCCTGAACAATGATTTTTCCCCTGTTTTTCTTGTGGATTTCTTTTTGATGGGTAAGGTATATAAAATAAATTTATATTAATTTACAAAAAAATTGCGAATAATTTCTTTTTTTAATAATATATAGAGTTTATGAATTTGAAATTTGTTTTATTTGGTTTCTTAAGTATATTAAAGGATGAATCTCTATTTAACGAATTTTCCACGTAACTAATTTTTTTTTCGGGATTTAGCGATTTCCTCAAATAGAGCGCCGACCATAGTATATATGAAAATTAACTTATGATGAGATTGTATAAAAGTACTAATTCATGAATTATATCAATAAACTTTTTATCTTTTTCGCATCATTACTTTAATGGAATATTAAAATACAACTTTTTACATATAATGCATAAATCAGCATATTTACAATAACATATAATTCTAAGATGAAAATCTAAAAAAAATTATAAAATTATAGAAATAAATTTATTTTCACCACTCATTTGTAATTATGTTTTTATTATTAGATATTAATTCTGAGATTGAATTTTAAGACATCGAATATAATAGAAGCTATAACACTCTATACAATTTATAAAAATAATTTTTTAAGAAATTAAATATGTAAAAAAAGATCGGTTCATACTAAAATAGGATTCAAAATGGAATGCATAAATATTAGTTTATTTTTCGAGAAAAACGTTCAGTTTCACACTCTTTGTTTTATTTTTCTAACGTTTTCTCCAAATAAATTTTGAGAAAAGCTGAAAGCACAAAACAGTTGGTGCAAAAGCAGTACCTATTTCCAAGAAAAGTTTGTTCCAAAAGATAGGTATGGAGCAGCATTTTATAAAAACTCAATAATTTTCTACAGCCATTTTTATATTTTTATTTATTTTTTTATTTAAATTTTTTAATTATTCATTTATTGAACTATGATATTTTTAAAATTTTACTTTGTTCGAATCAAACTGAATTTTTTTTAAATCTTGCACCCTAAATTACTTTAAAAATTAATTAAAAAAATAATTCCATAATTATTTTTTAAATAATATCATTTATAATAAAAAGAGAGAGAGAGAGAGAAATAGAATAAAAGTTTGAAGATATTTTGACTAATAGTTTTACTAAATTCCAAATGCCGAAACATTTTTTAAATAATATCATTTATAATAAAAAGAGAGAGAAATAGAATAAAAGTTTGAAGATATTTTGACTAATAGTTTTACTAAATTCCAAATGCCGAAACTAGTTGACATTATAATCCATATTCTAAATAGTTATTTATGGCAGTGCTTCTCAAATTCTCAGTATTTGCGACCAAATTTTCAATCATAATTTTTATCGCGCCCCCCTTCCCATACAATAACAATGTATTGAATGCAGTAATGATGTATTTCGACATTAAAGCTACTCTACAACTTTATTTATAAACTGTACATGTTATCAAGATAAGTATTAAATTTTGTATATGTTATTTTTAAGTAACATATACAAAAAATCCATAGAAGTCCCTAATAATTATTAAATTTGTTCTTGATTTAGTACTGGTAAATTACTTATCAAATACATTGTGCAGTACTGATACACATTTATAATTAATACATATCACATTTATAATTAATACATATATTATTAATACATATCAGTGTAAATGTATTATTTTTTTATGTCAGAAAAAATATTTTTTGTTTTGCTTCCTTTCAGGAAATTAATTTTTTAAATCTTTTATTTTAGATTTTTCAATATGCTTACGCCCCCCCCCCAAGGGGGTCAGGCCCCACAGTTTGAGAATCGCTAATTTATAGAAATTTATACAGTTTAAAAGGAAAATTGTGCCATGATAAATCTCACTGCATTGATTGTAATTGCTGAATCTTCTTCATTCTGTAAAAAATTAACAATAAAATTTGAAATTATAAAAAATTTATATGCAATTGTTTTTTTTTAAGCTTTTGTTGCTGTTGTTTCCAATTGATTAAACGTTTATTTATTTATTTTTTCCCATTAAATTTACGTTTTGAAATAAGAGTAAAGTTACACAATTTTAAAAATAATAAATTTAAAAAAAAAACAAAAAAACTTAAGTTGAAGCTCATACCTATTAACAATGTGGCGTACTTTAATTTTTATCGCCAAAAAAAGAATAAAGGAATCATTTTTGGGTTAAAAACTCAGCATATAACGGGGGTTTAAAAGGGGTTAAACCCCCTATTTGGAGCCCTGTGAGGAGGTGTAAAACTGTTTTTACATTGTATCGACTCCTCGTGCAGGAAAGTAGACCCATCCGATGTCTACGGTAAGCAAAAATTTTTTTGGAATAAATAGTAGCTTGAAGGGGGGGGGCATACATATTACAAAAAACTGTTTTCCAAAGACAAGAAAAAAAAATTGCTGTTGAAATCTGAAGAGATTATTTATTACTCTATTTCTATTAGATTGTGATAATAATTAAACAAATAATTGTGAATATATTTATAAAATATAAAAAAAAACCCCTGTTATCTTATTATATTTCGCAGAAAATACCATTCTTATTTGAAAGTTGAAATACCGTTTTAAAACATAAAAGAAGATAAAAATTATATCTTAATATAGGGAAAAAAATAATGTTATTCCTATAGTTTTTGTAAAAAATTATTTCTTTTTATATAAAAAAATCGAAGTATATAAAATCTTTATGATAAAAAAAGGGACTTTCCCCCCCGGTTTTTAACATAATTGCTCCTGTTAAAATTTAGTTTGATGCAAGCATTGTAAAGATATTGGCACTTGGAAAATAAATTAAGTTGCAAGAAAACTAATCTTTACTTTTGAACTACTCGATTTATATTAGAGGAAAATGAAGCAAATAATTTAATGCGGAAAACTGTGATCGCAGTTTGCAACTATTATTTTATCATTATATATAACTCTATAAAATTACAGTTTAATTCATTATTCATATTACTTGGGAATTCTTTTTACGGGTAGTTTAAACTACTAATAAGTCACTTTTAGCAGTATTACATAGATATTGTAATGATAGGATTTTAATATAATTAACTGCTTAACTGTACAATGAATTTGTAACAAAAAAAGGTACATTGTAGCATAAGAATGATTTTTCTGATACTATCTGTTAAATGAAAAGAAAAAATGTACTTTTGTAAGTCAGAGAAGTAACAACTGCAATAATTGCTTTTATCTTTCTAGTTTATATAAAACTACATAAACCAGTTAAAATTTGTCGAATGGATTTAAATAAATCTTTCTTTCCCTCGTTAAGTTATTTGTAATTGAGAAAATTGTTTTCCAAAAAAATTCTTCTTCACTTAAAGACTCCTTTCGGTATAAGATATGGAGAGATTTAAAAATTGAACAATTTTATGCCACTCTAAAATTACATTAATTACAGGAAAATACAAAAATTAAAATGAACAGAATGAATTTCAGTTTATCAGTAAAAAACATTACTGAAAATAACGTTTTTGTTGATAATGCTATCCATATTTTACAAGTCTAGAATTTTTAAAACAGTAACTTTAACAAACTGATATGTGTTCAAATTGAAGAAAACAAAATTTTTCTCTACTTTCTTTAGCAACAAATATTAAATAATAATTATTACAGGGCATCATTCTGTCATACTTCAAAGTTTGTTTTACTGAATGTGTACTCATTTATTGCCAATCACGAAAAAACTATTTACAATAAAAACAAATTCTATCAGTTTTGCTTTTAGCTTATTTGAATTTTTAAATACACTTAACACCCGGATACATATCAGGTAGTGAAAAAAAAAATCATAAAAACGCAAGTCTCAATTATAAACAAAGTTAATGAGATCTAATGTATACTATTCAATCTATCATGTCTGGTTCAATAAATTCGAATAAGACCTAATTAAATGATTCAGATGCAAGCCACAGATTTTATCGATTTTTTTTCTCGTTCGATTTCAGCTCCACGTGCTTCTCATAAGCGAGACTTGATAAAAGAAACAAATAAAAAAGAATTCTACATCACCATGGTCTGCTTCACACACGTGTATAACATAGATTCAAGACTTACCAAGAAAAGAGAGGGAAAAAAAATTCGAAACAGAAAGCTCAATTTCACTAATACGTTCCAGAAAATTCCACCATTAAAGGCTTAAAATAAGTGAAAAATACTCGAATGTCTCATTTTTTAGTATTTGTTTGTTCTAAATCTGATCTTTTCTCTATTTTTTTATGAGGGATGAATCATACGTCTCTCCTTTTATATTTTGTCCTGTGAGTCAATCTCCTTACTGGGTGAAGGGCGTTGCCTCTAGGAATGCCTCATGGTAGACACAATCTGAATCATTTGTCTGTTGTCTTATCGCAGCTGTTATTTCATCCATATACGTAATCCGAGTTTCGGGTTTTTGAAGATTAGCGAATGGAGGAGACGTCATTATGTTCGGCTAGTCTCATCAACGCCTTTAATGCTTTGTTGTCTTTTGTACATTTTATGCTCTGTAAATACTGTAAATGTTTGTAATGAAAGGATTCGAATTTTAAAGAAATAAAATAGCAAATTGTATCTTAATTGTATTCCATTCACACTTTTAGTTGATAGAAGCAATTTACTTCCAGTTTTTTTTAGCAGACGATTTAATTTTTCTAAAAAACACACAGTCTATATTCAACGAATATTAGCCTTTTGGCATTTGGCAACAAAATATTAATGGGAGAAAAGAATCTCTTTATCAATGCATTCACAATTTCAGTTTATATATAGACAATTCAATTCTAGTTTTTTTTAGCAAACAATTTAATTTAAAATAAAAATACTGATCATATTCAGCAAATATTAGCTTTTTGTCATTTGGCAGCGGTATTGGGATAAAAAAGCTCTTTTTTATTACATTCACAATTTCAGTTTACAGAGGCAATTTAATTTTAGGTTTCCTTAGCAGACGATTTAAATTAAATTAACAATACTTTCAAATTCAGTGAATATTAGCTTTTTGCAGTTTGGCAACAAAATATTACTAGGAGAAAAAGAATTTTTTGAGTACTAAGAATGTTGTCAATAAATTATTATTTTGGAATCGATTCTGAAGTGTTATTTGTCTAATATTTATCACAAAAAATTCTGCGTTTTCAATCTTATTAAAAAATACTTTATCTAGAAAGGATATCAGTTTATTTGATTTTTACCTATGATAAAAATCAATTATCTCGTGAATTACAAGTATAAAAAAATATCAACAAAAAAAATTATTATTCTTAGTAATTCAGTTTGTTACCAATTTATAATTTAATTAGAAATACTAATAATAATATCTTGAAGCGGAATTGTTAATCATAGGCATTATTTTACATACAAATTTTATAGTTCATAAAAATTAAGATTTGCATTTACGAGTTTTTCCATGTACTTAGAATTTAAGATGTTTAATGAAATCAAAGGCGTTTCAATTCTTGTATCGAGAAAAATAATATTAATATTTTTAATGATAAATCTTTAATACAACTGACTCTTAAGTGCATATATACGCATATATAATTTTTATTTGGATAGTTTTTTATGTACAAGTCACAAATGGAATAAAATTCATCTAATATTTTAATAAAAAGGCCACTAAAAAAAGACATGAACATTTTCATTTCATTGAAATTTTTTTTAATCACTTAAAGTGTTCTTCCAAAATAATTATGAGTCACAAACACATGAAACGCACAATAGCATGGATTTTTTTCATAGGTCGTCATAAAACTGTAAAATTCAAAGATTTCATAGGATAGTTATTCACATACTGATTTTTTATATGTTTGACAGCCTAATAAATTGCAAAAAATGTAGTAATAAACTTCAACTGAGTTAATTTATTCTTATTTTTTTCCCTTTATATTCGCTTGATTAATGCATTTTCGAATTTTGTTAAGATAATTTTTCTTTATTGCTTTTTAATTAATATAAGTTTTCATTAAAATTTAACTAATTTCTATCACTCCGTTTCATTAATTGATAAATGGAAATTTATTAGCTAAATGTATTTTTATGAAATTGAAATGCTCGTTTGCTTAACTCCATAACAATAAGATAAATAACGTACTGTTCATAAAAATTATAACGCTTGTTGTTATACGCATTTTTCGATCTGTTGTCCCATGCCATTTTTTAAAATCAAACACACTACTAAACACTTAACAAAAATGTTCTTTTTTATCAAAATCAATTAAAATGAATAATAAAAATTGCTTTTGTTTCTATCAGGATCGGCTGCCACTCTGAAATTGAAGTTTGGACCAGCCCATGTGCATTGTTATTGCAAAGGCTATGAGGAAAAAGAGGAACAGGTATGAAAATCTTTCAGTACATCTACTACGAGATGGCAGAAATCTAACGAAAAACTGCATATGATGTCCCAGTCTGAAGTGCGAGAATGGTTCTGCTCGCATATGCATGTGCATATGCACTTACATTAGCGTGCACAAACCTTTCTTATCGAAAGGAGGAGAGGTTAATTCAGGGGCGTAGCTACCCCCGTACCAGCCGTATCAATGGCACGGGGCCCCCAAGCTACAGGAGCCCCAACATGTGTAACTATAGTCCCCTTAACATTCTCATATCTAAAAAAGGGCTCTGAAGTAATTCTGATTCAGGGCCCACTCAGAACTAGCTAAGCCAGCGGGTTACATTCTATTAAACAAATAAACGAAATTTTTGAAGGGTAGTTATCGTAAAAATTAGAGATCTTTTGGTTTTGGGGAATGGGGTTGAGCCCCCCAAACCACCCTTGTGAACGCCACTGGGCACTTACAAGTGGTGAACGATTTGTCGGTTTTTTGACAAACGCAAAGTAAGTTCGCATTTCCAATCGGGACGACGTCGTGTGTAGAGTTCGTTGGTTTTCTGTCATTTTGCTAACATCCAGAGTGACCCGCTAGTGGTTATGGTTACGGACACATGTCCAGCGTGTATGAGTTCGAGCCCAAGTGCCACTGAAGACCCGTTCTTAGGGGACCTGATGAACGTTAAATCTACCGTGGCTCCAAGTTCTCACATTGGCAGGTGTGGTAATTTAGAGAGGGGAGTGCCAGCTCAGGTATCGTGCTTGTCACTTGACCGAGGCTCAGAAATCAATAGGGCGACGTTAACAAAAACTCATTCATTCACTCATTAACCTCTAGACTGCGCTGGTGGGTGGCAAATAGACACTGGCAATTCGCGGTTGGTTCCTTTTGTTCTAAAATTCATAGTAAAAAGCAATTTCAGTGAATGATTTACGAGAGACTCGAGAACAGTTCGTTTCGAAAAGGCTTACGTGCTTTTACATTACCGGAAGTAAAAAAAGGTAAAAATTAAAATTCGTTAAAAGTTCTTCATAAACCGCATAGATAATCGCATAGTTATGTGGTATTATATTTAATTTTGACATAGTTTTTCATTACTTTTGACAAAGGATGTGGACATTCGTCATTTGACCGTTTCTGAAAATTGCGGAAACCATCGACAAAAAAGCAAGTGTTTATTAACTTTGTACTATAAAGCAGCACAAGGCTTGTTTACGATGGACTGAATTTTGAACCTTAGTCAAGTGCCACGGACAAGACCTGAGTTGTCACTCCCCTCTCCAAGCTTCCCCACCACACCAACGGAAGGACTTGGAGCCTTGACAGTTTAAATGGGGATCAGCCCTCTAAACGGGGAATCTTCAGTGGTACCAGACTCGAACTCATGACATGCCGGCAACGAGTCCCACGAGTCGCCGACCGTAAAAATCTCGGGATCAATTTAATAATAGAAAAAAATCCAAAATAATACAAAAATATTCATTATATTCATTTTTAAATTTACTTCAAAATATTTAGCAGTATTTCTTGAGAATTTTATGCTGTAAAAATGTAAGAAAAATTTTGCTTATCCCCAAATTAGAATATTAATCAGTGTATAATTTCTATATAGTTATTTAAATTTTTATGAAGGTGCACTTAATGAATATATTAGTAACTTTTCACAGATTCCAATTTCAAAACGTATTTGTAACAGAGATTGAATATAAATTAAATTTTAACAAATGAGAGCATCAAATATTTTCTATTAACATATGTTTTTCTGTTACACAAGAAAAAGTCTTAAAAAAAATTGTTATTTAATAAATTGCAATTAAAGAAACAAATGATTATATTATCCTGGATTTGTCTTATCCAATTACGGAGTCAAAATTATTTCAGACCTTATCACTAACGTAAATTTTTATCTCATTTGTACTACACGTCATCTTAATTTTAAGTGGAGGTTCTGAGTCCACTTGTTGGCATGGTGTGGAAGTTTGGAGAGGACCTCGTCACTTGACCATTGTTCAAAATTCGAGGTCCGTCGCCAATACCTCTCGCGTTGTTTTAAAGTACAACGTGCAAAAAATGCTCATTCACTTAAGCCATCTAAATTTATTAGGAATTGACTTCAGTACTGTTACGTGTTCTTATTTAAAAATTTCTAAGCACAAGAAAAACAAGTAATATAAAAAAAAATTTAAATCAATTTCTACTTAGATCAACAAAGAAAAATTTTATTTTAGCTACTTTTTATTAAATAGTTACAATCAATATAAATATGTATATACATAGGACAGAATCATAACATTAAGTGGTAATTAATTTTTATTAATTATCATTAAAGTATCGTATTGTCATCCAAAACAATCGTGTATATAAAATTTCAGTTCAACTGAATGCTTTAAAACGTGAAAAAACCATTTTAAGTTTTGACACACAAGTCGCCAAAAATGATGCCAACGTGGCTGTATTTGTAATTCTTTAAATAATTAGTTTTAATCAATTAATTTTTATTAATTATAATTAAATTATTGTATTGTCATCCAAAGTAATCATGTATATAAAATTTCACTTCAATTGAGCGCTTTAAAATGTAATTTAATAACGATTGAAAATTCCACCAAGATAAATTAATAAATAAGTATATAGAGAGTGTGAGTTAATAGTAGGAATTGTGCAAAATTAAATAAAAAGAAAGAGAGAGAGAGAATTTCCTTATGCTATACTTTGACTATTATAAATTATAGAATGGAATTTGCATTAGTATTAAACTTCTGGAATGTTCAAAAGCGTATAAGTCAAGAATAATTACGATTATATAAATCTTCAAACAATGGAACATTTAATAGTTTACATTACAAATAAGAATAGAGAACACTAATAGGGGCATTATCACTAATTTTTATCTCATTTGTACTAAGCACCCTCTTAATTTATTTCGAATTGACTTCAATACTGTTTCGCGTACTTATTTTGAAATTTCTAAACACAAAAAGAATTGCAAAAAATAAATAAATAAAAAGAATTGACCAAGTAATGTTTTGACTGTCATAAATTTCCGCATGAGCATTTTACATTGGTATTAAAATCCTGATGTTCAAAAGCATACAGTTCAACCATTATTGTCAATATATAAATCTACATACAATGAAGCATTTAATAGTTAACATTGCAAACAAGAATGGGGAATACTAATAATAGGGGGAATTTTCTATCTCTGCATCTTGATGAAATCTGTTTATTCTCTTCTATCAAATAAATGAAGTATTACGGAAGTATTAGTCTTTAAGACTTCCAGTAAAATAATCAAATTGGTACCTTAACGGAGATTTTGAAATACGAATCTTGTCAACGTTAGCTTGCAATAAGTTATTATAGTTATTATAGTGACGCACAATGCTAGATCCTAAAATATCCCACAGAATTGTATTTTTGTTTAATACATCTTGACCATTGGCTCCTGAAGTGGTTCTTACGGACCTCTTGAGGCTCTTGTGACTAGTGAGGGGGTCCGTGGAAATTTTAAATTAATTTGGGGGTGTGAGGACAACGTTAAGAGACATGCGAAAGGTTTAATATTAAGTAAAATATTTGTAACACATTTCTGCTATTAAGAAATTTAAAATAAACAGTTATGATTTTTGCTTGCTAAAAATTTAGAGCAAAAATTAGAAATTTTAGAATAAAATTTTTTAGATAGGTACACACATAAAATATTAGAAGTGATAAGCGTCACGCGGTGGAAGTAGAGCCGATCCCGGGTGTGGACATCTATGAAGGTTTGATTAGCAACGGTTTCACACCGCTGCAAGCAATAACTTATCTAAATATGGCAGCATAAAAGAGTCGTACATCTAATCCACAGCTTAGTTCAGTGCTTCTCAAACCTTCAATAATTGCGACACAATTTTTAATCATAATTTTCATCGCCCCCCCCAGACAATAACAATGTATTGAATGCAATAATAATGTACTCTGACACTAAAGCTACATTGCAGTCTTAATCACATAAACTGTACTAATTATCAAGATAAGTATTAAATTGTTTATATGTTACTTTTATAAGAGTATAGTAGAGATATATTTTAAGAAAGTTACTTTTATAGGTAATATAATGAGTGTTATGGTAGCAAGTAGTTTATAGTAGTATTCTGTTGTGTTAGTATTGGTAAATAAATTATGAAATACATTGTGCACTACTGTGTGTGATACATTTATAAGCATTATATGTTACATCAGCGTAGATGTATATTTTATTTTTTATGTCAAAATTTATATTTTGTTTATTTTCTGTTAAATTAATAATTTTTTAAATAATCATATATTTTTGATTTTTCGATAAGCTTTTGCCCTCCTTGTAGAGTTATCACTCCCTTCCCCCTAGGAAGGCGCACCCCACAATTTGAGAAACGCTGGCTTAGTTTTGTTTTCTTCTTGATCAGAATATGTGAAAGTGCAATGAATTTTTCTTAGTTTTGAATAGCAAGCATATTATTCCTTGTATTGTACGTAGAAAACCATCTTATTGGGAAAAAACGTATTTCTATACTTTAATGCAAAAGTTATGATTTGAAAAAAAAATACTTCTTCAGATATCACAATGTTTTATTTTAAACTTTATTATTACGTTAACATCTAGGTAAACGTTAACATTACGTAAATATTTAGGTAAACTTTATTATTACGGTAACATCAAAGTTAAATTTATAATTTCTCTATTATGCATTGAAACAGAGTTATTTAAATCGGGGGTTCATGGGAAATTTTTGATATAAAAAAAGAGTCTATGAACTCAATGAATTTAGGAGCCACTGATTTAGGCCAGGGGTCGGCAGCTTTTTATCTCTGTCTTGCCAAACCAATCTACCAATATGATTGAGCATGCCACACAGTAAGGCATTTTTAAAACTTTTCGATTTCCGCGATAATGCAAGCTGAATTAGAGAATAGAGGTCAATAATAAAGAGAGATTTTCAGTTTTATTATATATTAGTTTTGCATCATTTTTAAAGATACTTCTTAACATATAAAAATGAACAGCATAAAATATATTTATTTCTTCAACAAAAATTTTAAAAAAATTAAAATTGTACATATACTAAGTATTTTTAAATGTATTTATTAAAATAAGAAGTAAGACAATATAAAATAGAAGTGTTTTTTCATTGTAGTTAAATAAAAAGATAAATATAGAAATTTTAATGCAAACCTAATGTTAATCTTTTTCATATCCCAAAAAAGGGGTAAATTTGTGACTTTCAATTCACAGATTCGAGTACTCATCGGTATAAAAAAATTTTTTCCTCAATTTTTTGAGGGAAGATTTTTTTTTCTCAGATATGCAGATAAAGCAGAGTACGCATGCAATTTTCTCTTTTCGAACAATTTAAGTCTCTCCAGCGATGACATTCAATAATTTACAAAATAGCTGTAAATTTTACCTTTGGAGTTATCTTTTAGATTTTTTCGTAATTCCGTATAAGCCCGTAATTCTGAAGATAAGGTTCATTACAAAATTATCAACTTCCATCCATTCAAATATTGACAAATTTGTAGAGTAGTGCAATGCCACTGAGAAGTGTACCACGTGCCATAAGTTGCCGACCCCTGATCAGACCAGGGTTCCCAACACGCGCCCACCAGTACAGTTTTGGGCCCCCGACTCTTTTAAAAAATTTTGAATATCAGGTTTTAAAGGTTTTCCCTTTTTAAATTTATTTTTTGGAAATTTATATATATAAATTTTATATTATATTTTCTAAAAAAATTTTTGATAAAGAAATGTCCTTTAGATTAAAATAGATTTATATTTTACAAACAGTTACATTTGATTTTTCATATAAATTACTTTTTAATAAATTCCAATTTCATTATGCATATCTTTTACTTGGATGGTACTGATTCTCTGTGGGCGACTTTCGTTTCCCTCCTCCTTTTCTTTTGGGGTGCCCAAAAGCAAGAGGCAGCAGAAATGTTTTTTAAAGTTTAAAAAATATATTCAGGACGGTTAAGATAAAATGCAACATATATACTTAATCGTTTGCGAATGACAGCACTATCAAATTTCAACAATGAGTAACGAAAGATCCAATTCAATAGGGAACACACCGTAATTTTCAAGAAAATGGCAACTGTAATTTTTTTAAACATTATTTGATCATTGCATTATTATATTATACAAAACATTATTATACTATCTATGTCTGTATACATGAAAAATGATGAAAACAATAATAATAATAATAATTCATTATGTTTTAAATTTTCACTAAATTTTTTTGTTTCCAATCTGATATAAAAGGTACATATTTTTATGTACGGCTCGTGAGATTATAATGTTTTTCCGCAGTGGCCCGCAAGGTCATTTGGGTTGGACACCCCTGATCTAGACCATCTATTTCTACAAAGGAAGTTTAGACCAGTGCTTCTCAAACTTTCAATGCCTGCGACCCAATTTTCAATCGTAATTTTCATCCCCCCCTTCCATACAATAACAATATATAGAATGTTATAATAATATACTACGACGTATATAAGGTTACAGTACGACTCTAATTATAAACCGCACAAATTAACAAGATAGTAATAAATTTTGTACATGAAAAGCCTATGGAAATCACTAGCAACTGTTAAATCTGTTCTTAAATTATTATTGATAAATTAATTATTAAAACATTGTGCAGTACTGATGCATTTATAAGTATATTACGTCAATGTAAATGTATCAGAATGTATTTGTTTCGCTTCTTTTCAGTAAATTGTAATAATTTTTTTAAAATAATCTTTTTTTTCTCGTTTTTCGATATCTTTACTAACGTATTTCACGCCTCCCTAGGAGGCATGCCCCACAGTTTAAGAAACCCTGGTTTAGACACAACATAATTTTATTTTTTGAAATCAATAGATTCCAAAGAAACATGTCATAAAATACACAGTTTAATGACCCAAGTGTCTCATATTTTACTGCCAAAGAGTATAACTCCGGTTACAGTTATTAAATGTTGTATCTCTTTTCAAAAAGAACTGGCTGTTTTCCATTCTAACCAATTACTATAACGGTCCAAATCATTTAATACTTTCCACACACGAGAGATTTTCGTCGAATTACTCGATTGCTCAATTTTCCAAGAAGCGGATGGCGGCTAATGATTAGCGATGAGGCGGTTGACCAACGAATTTTCGCAATTCAGTTCTGAACAAAGAGAACTGGTCAGTTTGCAGCTGCTGAAAGCGGAGCCTCTGCCATGGTCATATGAGAAAGAATACTTTTTTTTTCGTGTTTTTTGTTTGTATAGAGTTGCCTTTGGCTCGTTTGCATATGGTTTTTAGTGTTTTGAGACCCAAGTAGCATTTAAAACTTTTAAATGTTAAAATTTTATAACTGTAAATCGTAAATTCTATTATTTTTTAGGATTGTATAGCTGATAATATTCGATGGCTGGATTTTTATTTCTTTAAATTTACTTCGCTATACAAGTAAGTTTAATTACTAGTGTCTACGTTCGGAGCTGTGATTTTGAAGAAATGTGAAAATTAATGTTTTTTTTAAAAACTTAGTGTCAGTTGAGTTAGTTATGTATAAAATTGTTTTAAAAATATTTTTAAGAGAAAAAATTATTTAAATGCAATTTTTTTGCAAAAGAAAAAAAAGAAAAGAATGTCATATTTTCATAATATTCTCCTTTTACAAAAATATGCTTCTGTAATAATAACCTTTTGCCTATATATAGTCAGACTTTTGGGTAGAGTCTCTGAGCTAGAATTTTTGAGTAACTCTTATTACTTTTTAGAGTTACGATCAATAATCGGTATTTTTTATTAAAATTGTTCTACTTTGATATAATAAATATGAATAAATAAATTTTTAAATTATATGTGTTTCGAAAATCTTGGTTCAGGCGCTGTAAAGAGGTCTTAGCTATACATAAGATAAATATAATTATTATAGAAGCAGTTTTCATAAAAGGAGAATGTTTTAAAATGTCATTCTTTCTTCCTTTTAAATAATTTTTTACTCTTAATAATATTCTCAAGACAATTTTAACTATATATTCTGATGCAACTGACACTAAATGTCAAAAAAATATACATTTATATTCTTTTTCAACTTTCTTCTGAAAACAGTCAGTCGCTAGAGACTGTAGACTAGAGAGAGAGAGAGAGACTAGATTTAAACTAGTTGTCACGTACAAAATTCTATGTTCACGTATAAAATTCTATAGTTTTTTTTTTTTTTTTTTTTTGTTTCAACGATATCTAAAATAACAAATTATCATAAATTCATGTATATTATATAAGTAAATATTAGTTTAAATACAGTCAAACATAACTAATTATCATGGATATTAAAATAGCATAATTTTGTTATTTAGAAAAATGTATAATATAAAAAAACTTCAGCATATAATTATTACTTCAATATTCTATTACTGATCCAAGATTTCTTCAGGAAATAAAAATAAAATTTTCATAAACGTTTTATTTTTTTTTCTGCGAATTATAAATTCAATAATTCCCTCAATACTAAATTCTTATAAAAATTTTCTGAAGAAAACTAACCATTGATGAAATCGTTCAAATTTTTTAATAAAATGCACTTCTAGTTCATTAATTCTTTTCAAAATTATCATTTCTATCAAACAAGAATTAAAGGAATTTACATCGGACATTTGGCACAGTGAGTTCTTTTTGTGTTGAAATGTCATTTGGTTTTAGCGATGGATTTTACAATTACAAAGGCCCTTTACATGCATCAAATAAGTACGTGCAATATATTGATTATCATTAATTTTCAAATTAAATTAAGAAAGCAGAGTAAAAGTTGTATTTAGAAGGTAAGGGAGAGTGCAAATGCTCAGATTTAGGTTCATACTGCACATTTTGTGATTGATTAGGGCATGATAAAATTACTAAATAAAATGAATATTAACCGGAGAATCAAATTTCTTTTTTACGTAGAAATTTTGACGACTTATTTGAGCAAAACCTTATTCTATGTTTCAATTTATCATTATTGAACTAAATAAAGAAAAAAAAAAGTCTGTCATCGCGTGATGTCCAAAAGCTTGAAGTATGAACTTTGAACACATTTTGAAACACAAAATATGGATCAGTTCTCGTGTAAATTTATATATTATGTATGTATTTATTGTACATTAAACCTATTCCATAAACGCATTTTTTCCCCTTTGACACGCTATGTTAAAAAATATATGACATTGCAAGTATAAATTATATGATATGTATTTAAGCATATTCAAAATTTGTACTTTAGAATATGTTCAGAACATAGAAAAATATTGTAGAATACTTTTTACATCTGAAAAAAATGTATTGAATTTTAAGTAGAAACCGGTAATGGTGCATAATATGTTACCCTCTGTATGGGACAGTAAGCTACAAAACTATTACAATGTTGGGCGAGTGGCGCACAAAGGAATTTTTAAAGGGGGGTGTCCAGAATCGAAAGTCCACCATTCTCGTGTCATGCTCCAACACGCAGCCCTACATATTCTTTTGATTTAGTCGATTTTCGCGAACAAAAAACAGTAAAAAATTAATTATTAAATAAATAATTAGTATTAATTAATAGAATTAACATTAACAATAAATATTTAATTAAATTTTACGTTCTTCATACGTAGGATTATTATAAATCGAAACAAAAATCAAGGGTTTTGGGGAATCCCACCCTCTTGTGTGCGCCACTATGTTTGGGCATTTTCCGGTCCTGAGTGAGTGAATGTTTATTAACACCACGCTATAAAGCAACAGCGACGGAACTTGCAATTTTGAGCCATGGTCAAGTAACAAGGACGACATCTGAACTGGGTTCTCCCTTGTCCAAACATCCACACTGCGTCAACGTGAGGACTTGGAGCCACGACAAATTTAAGTGGAATCCCGTACTCTTCAATAAGCAAAGTTATAGTCGGACCTCTATATAACGAAGTCGCTATATCCCGGAAAAAGGTTCGTTATATAGAAAATTTGTTATATAGAGGTTCATCTTTTAATATACTTTATAAACCACGCAAAACAAATTTTAAATTCATAAACACTATATATTAAAAAATGTAATTATTCACACCTTTTTTTAAATTAGTATGTGTTTATTTTATATATCTTACACATCAAAAAGAAAGAAAAACTGCAAGGAAAACAAGAAAAATAATGTCTAAGAATTCATTGTATTTTCAACATTAAGGAAATAATTTTATACTAAAATTAAAGTATTTTAAGGACATTTTATAATTTAAAGCATACAAGTAATTTTAAACATATATTATTTTATAATTAGAACATGGGGGACACGGGACAACTCTATTGAGGGTGAACGAGGATATTGAAGATATTTCTAGTGAACTGGGCAATGGGGGTTAAAGGTTGCATTTCTTGGATGAAACGTCCAGAAGTCTATTCTTCTCGGCGAATTAGGAACTAATAGAACCAGTATTAAAGAGAGAATAACTAGAATTTTTCAGAAATACTTTAAAAAAAGGGAGAACAAAAGCTGTATCACAAAAGAAAAAAGTTCGTTTATAGAAAATGAACTTTGCTATAGAGGAGTGTATTTCACGAAGAAAGTCGTGAAATGTTCAAGGTTCCAGGGAAAAGTTCGCTATATAGAAAAATTCGCAATATAGAGGTTCGACTGTATTAAAAATAGGGTGAAAAAGTTTTGTGAAGCTTTTTTACATGAACAAATTAGTGATAAGTCTTGGAGGGAGACTCTAAATGAGATCCCAGATTTCCGAGACGGCATACGGTTGCTGCCTTCAGGCTGGAAACCGGGTATGATTGCCTTGTGGGCAGGTGGCGCACACAAGGGGGGTGTCTTAGGGTCTGGACACCCCCCATAGCCCTTGATTTTTTTCCGATTGGTTATAATCCTACGTATATATTACGTAAAATTTAATTATGTATTGTT
Source organism: Trichonephila inaurata madagascariensis (assembly GCA_019973955.1). Taxonomy (NCBI): domain Eukaryota; kingdom Metazoa; phylum Arthropoda; class Arachnida; order Araneae; family Nephilidae; genus Trichonephila; species Trichonephila inaurata. Next base: position 68,500 of record BMAV01021069.1, on the reverse strand, counting down.
ATTAATAATTAATTTTATTAATTAATGCTAATTATTTATTCAGTAATTAATTCTGTACAGTTTTTGTTCCCGAAAATCGACAAAATCAAAAGAATATGCTGGGAGGCGTAATGGAGCATGATACCAAAATGGTGGACTTTCGACCCTGGACCCTTCCCTTGAAAATTTTTTGTGTGCGCTACTTCTTTTGGGTCACCTATATAGACTAAAGATCCTTTCCTCTCCAAATTGTGTTTTGTGCAGAGAGAATTCTCTAATGAATGCTGAGCACTTGGAGTTTAGAACTGCTATCTCTGTTAACATCCACTATAAATACTGGAGGGCCAGATAGCAGTTACAAGCTCTGCAATCTGAGTTTCTGATTGTGATTTGGTAAAACTTTTTTCTTCTGTTTTCTGATTCTTTGTTTTATTGTTTATTTGTTGTTACTCCATGTATATTTGCGGGGAGTGTTTCCACTCCAGCGAATGATACATTCATTAAGTGCTGCTGCTAGAAATAAAAAAAAATAGATATAAATCGGTTTTGAGCCCTCCAAAACAATCGCTCTATCTTTAATTCTTTTTTAATTACCGTTTCATTGCAGTACTAAATTAATTGTAACCTTTAGTCTCAAAACGTTCCATGTCGTCACATTTTCTTATGATCTGACGGAATATTGTATCATTGATAAAATTCGACCAACTGACTTGCACAGATTAGATGATGTGATATTCCAGAACATTCGAGAAGTTAGGTAGGTTTCTACAAGCTGAGTACTTTTGTACTGAGGTAAGAATGCTTTCGCTCGGGTGTTTTCGCATTGCCATTTTTGCCTTTATGTTTTGTGAATATTTTCTGGTTTTAGGTGTGACGAGTTGTCTTCAAAATATTTTTTCATGGTCAATAAATGAAAGTGTTATTAGCATTTTACTTGTTCGACCATGTCCTGGTATCCTAAGGCATTTAAATATGTTCTCTCTTTTGCGTAACTAAAAACGAAATTAATGTGAAAATAATCCAATAAAATTTTGAAAAGTGACATCTTTTTAAAAATGGAATCATTTTGAAATACACCGCAACGGAATTAATTACAAATTTCTTTTTCAAGTATCAGAATGCTTTAAATAGAAGGACCCCCCCCCTGTTACACTTTTAGTTTTAAAATTAAATGATACTATGCAAACAAACAAAAAATGCTCTTCCTATTCTTCAGTACTGAAAAATAACTGTCCAAATGTGAGAAATAATTTTGCTATGAAGATTGCATACAAACAGTATACAAAAAGTCTAATTTTATCAAAAAAAAAAAGTGAAAATATATTTATATCAATTCAAAATGAAATACAACTTAAAATTTTGTAAAAAAAAAAAAAAAAACTTTTGTAAAATACAATTTTTAAAGATAAACCAAGTACATAATTTTTAAATTTTATAACTAACGTATTCTTGTCACATTTGCATATTGCGTCATTTGCGTAGATGAACAAATTTTTCAGTCATCCCAAGGAATTTCTGGAATTTCTTGGTCACGATTCCACGAAAAATTCCACAATGAAAATATGAAAAAAGACATATGTAATTCTCCCAACAAGCAATATAATCTTTTTACTATGTCTAGAAACTGGTAAAATATCCTGACTAACGCTCTCCAAACACCCTCACGAATATTCCGGACAAACCCCACAGAGATCCCAACCGCTAAATATCCCAAAAACTCACACTCCGGGATAATCCAAAGAAACAAAACAGGGAAAAACCGGATGAGTCTTTTTCCCCTCCCTTCCTTTATGCGCCAAAACCTTTTCAATTTCAGGTCGCGTCTCGCCTTGGCGAACACGTCATCGCCAACAGTCCTTGAGCCTCGTCATTTGGGGAAAGTCCCCAGGTTCCGGTGTCTGGCGAGTCTGACGCATGCGTGGTGGAGCGACCCTGTTGCGCAATTTCCTCCTACGCATCCAGACTGAGGCTTCTGTGACGGCTTCCGTCAAAGGGGAAACAGTCGACGTTCTACTTCGCATTGCTGCCTGCTTCTTGTTTTATTTATTTGTTTGCTTCCATTTTTTATTATTATTATTCTTTACTTTATCTGCGATACAAGAGCGACTAGTTCGCAATATATTCCAGTCAACGAGTGGAAAACTATTCGCAGAATATACGAGGTTCTCGCGCGTGAATTAAAAATCGTCTGATCTTATCAACAGCAGACGATGAAAATAATTTAGTGGCCTCGGGAACGTTTGTTTATTATTTTGCTTTGTTATGGAAAAGTTTTCTTTTTTTTTGTTTGTATCTGATTCTAACAATTGTGACTTTAGACACAAGGCGTAATCTTTTGAAATTGAATCTTGATTATATTGTCTCCGGGGTCCCCGATGTCTGGAGATTTCTGCGCACGCGCAGCGCGGCTTCCCTGTTGCGCAACTGTGGGGTGAATCTCTCATTAGATGCAAATCCTCGGTGCTTCGGTAGTTAGTAACCGAGATTTAAACGAGATTTCGACACAAATAAAATATTTTTCTTCGTAATTAGCATGTTCGAAAAACAATTTCCACCGCTTTTGGAACGTTAATTTCTTTTAGATATATACTTTTATTTTTTATTTTAAAATCTGTTAATTTATGGCTATGTTTTGTTTAAGGAGCGACGGATTAAATCTACTTTTTTGTTTTTCCCTGTCATTAGGATGGCACATTTTTTCCCCTCTGAACTTATATCTACTTCGAGTTGTTATTTATTGTTAGTTCTTATATTTCCTCCCTTTCGGCCACCTGCCTATTTACCGCTGCCACTTAAAGTTCAAGAAATACTCTGTCTTGTTTTTTTCACAAAATCTACAATTTGTGTCCAAAAATTTAAATTTTTTTTTTTTTGGAAATTGCTGCAATAAATCTCTTTAAATTGGGACTTGTAATAAACAGTTTAAAATTTTCTTTATGCAATTGCGAAGGTGTGAAGCTGGTACTAGGAAAATACTTAAAGGAAGTCCAAGAAGTTTCTTCAAAATGTTTTATCTTAAAAAATATATATTTTTAGTAAAACACATGCCCTTTTTTAAACATATATTATTGAACTCTTATTAAAAACAAAAATCGTTTATCTTTATACATTTAAACGCAACATCGCCACTATCAGTGGCATAACAAGAGAATATTAGGGCCCCCTGCAAAGTCAGGTTTGAGGGTTGGATCTTACAAAGGTTAAGCTTTGGATCCCGTAGAATCCTTGACCTCCCGCGATGTGGGGGTGTACGTTACCCCACTGGCCACTATTGCAGTGAGAGTTATATTAACGTCGCTCTAGCGACGGACCTCGTAATTTTGAACAACGTCAGGTGACGAGGCCTCAAAAAGTCCTGGATCTGGGGGCCGGATTTGTTTCAGTGGATCCACATGTATTTCCACTAAAGACTTCCCATATATGGGGTGTTCTATAGAAAATCTATTGAGCTTAAAGTCCTTACATTTTCGTGGACGTAGAGTGTGGACTACCTGCTTAGGTGTCGACCTCGTCTTGAGATCATAGCCCAAAAGTATGGAATTTTTAGGGTACTTTTGTCTTGGGCAACAAATTGCAACAGGTTTCATTTTTTTTTTCGTTCTTTTTGTTAGTAGGATATATTTTCTGTCTGCAGTCACGAATTGTATAAACATTAAAAACTGTTTGTACTTTTCAAGTGATTTTCAAAAAAACCAAATTTTTAAGTATCGGAATCGCGCAGGAGGTGGAAAAAAGATAATCATATCAGATGTAGTACGATAACAAATTCCTTGTGTAGACATAATTTATTCCCATACATTAAATGCAACGGATGAAGTATGAGGACAAATTCCGTACGCAACATAATTTATTACCCTTACATTGGCATAAATATGCATCCTCTGACTTGAATGTAAAGAAATGCGTATCATTCTTATAATGTTTCAGATAATGTTTTAAAGCCACCTGTTCAATTATTTGAACAAAAGCCCATCTGGATTAATTCGGACAATCAATAAGTCAGGAATATCTCAATAATCCAGATATCTACATATCGTATTCTGTTTATACGTATAATTTGAACACGGAGAATGACAATGTAATTTTTTAAAGATAAATATAAAATAAAAATGACATTTTTTTAAAAATAAAAAAAGAATGTTTCATGTCTTACAAATATGCATTTTGGAAGTTTTGCTTATATATAAATCGGTACTTCTTTAAATCTCCGTAGCGTAATGGAGAATATCAGGGCGCCCCTGCAAAGTGAGGTTTTGGGCCCCCTCGAAGCCTGTCCCACCCCCGCGATGGGGGCTGTACATTACATCACTGTTAATTCTCATTATCTAAAATATCTTTTTGAAATAGTAAGCCTCATTTTCAAGCTACGTTATATGGTTCAGGCCCGTAGTTGTTGTTGTTACTGATGCCACCTGATCGGCCAAGGCCCACGAAATTCATCATTGTAAAGGGCTAAGTGACGCTTGTCGCTAGCCGTAGCTTTGAGCACCATACATGTGACAATACGATTTGGCTCGTTGTCACCCCCAATTTTGAGGGAGGACACCTAGGTGTAGTCAGGGGCCTCCCACCTTCTTCCCTTCCACCAACCTCAAGAGAGGACTTGTGACTCGACGGCTATTTATAGTACTACCATACCGCGAAGGCATTATACATTTACAGACATCCATGTCTTCTCCGGGATTCGAACCCATGCCTTTCGGCACAGCAGTCAGCGTCGATAACCACTATACTGGATGGGCGACAGGCCCATAGTATTTGATTAATCGCGAATGTTTCAAATCGATATTATTATCGATTTATTAGTAATCGATAAATAATCAAACTCGAACTCAGTAGCGTAACATCCACTGAGTTCGGGGTCTACTGTGCCCATCCCAGTATATGTGACCATAGGGCACTGAGGTGCTTGAGCAGTTGTCCTGACCATGTGGTCAGTCTGAAGCGAGACCCCCAGTGTTAAGTCCCCAAGCAAGCTTGATACTCATTTATAGACCCAGTGCAGTAGGGATGAAAGGCTGAGTCGACTTTCCCAGCCCGGGAATAGAACCCGGACCTGTGGTGTGGAAGCGCGATACGCTACCACTCGACCACAATCGATAAACAATTTGTAACGACATGAAGACCTAAAATAGCAGGTAGTTTGTATGCAGTTATGGTCATACACAGGAACGTCTCAAGGCATGTAAAACTGGGCCCAGGCCCAGGGTGTCGTATAGTGCTCGACTAAGTTCTAATAAGATCATGATTCAAACAATTTTAATGGTCGAATGTTATTCCGGTCACATTCTCCGAAAAATTGGGAATTTCGAAATGTATGCCAAATGGCAACAGTAGCGAGGCTACATTATTATGGGATGACTACATAGTATATGCCTTCCACAGATACATTTAATCGAAAAGCCGCAGTCAGTCGAATCGGCTTGTTCCTAGGTTTGTGAGATTGTGAGTCATGCACATTTATTTGTTTCAAATTACCATTTGTGCAAGTATTCGACAACGAGCGACAGTATGCTATATATTGTCTACTTTTAAGGGTCACAAGTAGGACCTACTTTTGCATAAGGCTCCAGGGCTCAATAATCTTAAGATGTCCCTGGTTCCCGTTATGTTCATGGATTTTTTTTCCTTTTGCAGTTGGTTTTATTTCTTATTCCTTGCTTTTGCTGATGTGAAATGAACTTAAGATTGTATTTCCTGCAAAACTTGGCAATGTATTTATTGTATTAGACTTTGTTACAGAATCCAAATTTGTGCTCTACATAATTAAACTAGTATAACTTCTATATTATATTCAGAATTTAAATTGTGTTGAGATCATAAGCGCTAATGTTTTGTTCATTTATTACTCTTTTGTACTTAGTTTCTTTCTTACATTACTTTTCCAACATGCATCATATTGGTTTAAGAGGGTGTGGAGCTGGCTCAGTTTTTGGTTTCGTCATTTGGCCGCAGTTCAAAATTACGACTTTCGTCATCAATAGCCCTCGTGTTGCCATAAAGAGCGGCGTTAATAAACAATCAGCAAATTGGTTAAAATAGATTTTCCTCGGTACTTCGGTAATTGAAAATGCAAAAAGACATAGAATTGCATGAACATGTTATAATTCTAACATCAGTAGAAATTATTAATAACCTAGATGAACTTTCCAAGGTCCAACTTCCCAAATGAAAATTTATAAACAAAAATTCTTTGGAAAAATTAGTTTCCCTTTTAAATTTTTTTTAAAAGCCAATTTTTGCAGAAAAATCGTAATAAATGGGACACAAGGGTTTGGGGTTTCAATACCCATAAACCAACAATTTTTATTTATAAAAAAAGACAAAACACCGAGTGCCGCCCTCTCTGTGTGTTTTTAATAATGTAATTAATGACGATTTGCTTTCCGGTCGGGGCCGGAAAAATCTACAACCCCGGCAGTGGTTTAAACTTATAACCGAAGAATCTGCTTAAGTCCAGCTTATCCGGGCTCTTCTGGGTCGTGAATCGTGTGCATTTATTTGTTTCAAATTATCGTTTGTACGAAAATTTGAAATGCATTTTACAAGCCTTTACTTTTCGGGGCCCGGCCAAAAAAAATTTCAACGGGGCCAAGGCCCGTCCCTTTTTGGTAAAAAGTTCCAAAAGTCGCTTTTTCCGAAAACTTTGGCCCCATAAAATTTTCTTCCCTTTTTACTAAGGGACCAGCAAAAAAACCCCCGCTTGAAAATTTTAAGAAAAAGTTGCAACTTATATATAACATTTTTAACCCCGTATTTACCCCATTTTTTTAGATTTAAACAATTTCCTAGGTTTTTGTTGGTCAAATATCGTTTTCAAATACTGGTTTAAAAAATACCTTTTGAATTTTTACGGCTACTCAGTAAATATAAAATTTCTTTATTTCCCGCCCAAAAACCCAACTAAAAAAACTCTTTCAACTGCTGCTTGTTCAGGACAGCACAACGAAAACTCAACAAGAATAAATAAATTATCATATGGGGGAAAGGGTTATTTTAAATTGTTAAGTACTTTCCCTTTCCCCTTTTTTTAGTTCTAGCTGTTTATTTTTTTATTGTTCAATTTATCAGAATTTAAAATACATTCTGTCTTTAATTTCCTTTCAGCAATTTTCATCGATTTTAAATATCAGGATTTTTTTGATTAAAACTCAACACAATTTCCAAACTTTAATTTACTTTCGTGAAGTCAAAAACACCTAGAAGACTTTATTTTCCCGGGAAATTTGTTTCAGACCATTCTTCAAATTTAGAAACATGTTTGTTATTCTAAATAGAGATTGACAGATCAGTTTTAAAATATTGAAAAGGAGGACAAATTAGGAGGACGCTTTTCAAGGAAAGACAGAACCTATAAAGAGGACTGTCCTCCCTAAAGGAGGACGGTTGGTCACCTTATTTGACTTTTTGAAAATGAAATAAATATTTTTAAAAAGTGAGTGTGTATAGGCCATTATTAATTTTTTTGAAAGCGATTATATTCTCAGAAAATTAATTTATGGCTTTACTCGAAATGAACTTCCATTCAATCTAACTAAGTAAACTATCAACAATTCGAAACTTTTCAACCGAAATTAGGAAAATTCACGAAAGTGCCAGAAATGTCCGGCACAACCTGATGGTAACATTAGAGGGCATACACGTGTTTCTCACGCCTATGGGAAGGGATACTGAGAAAAACCACACTGGATGGCACCTAAGTGACGCAGCTGCCCGAAGGGAAGGGCCGGCGATCATCTACGCCAGTAGATCTCCTGAGAAACCGGTGACGTTTCTGTGCCACCTTGGGGAAGAGAATTCCGCTTTTGAAAATTTAAATCGACCTTAAATGTTCCATTCTCTTCCGGCCCGATTATCTTTTTTCGAATTGAGGGAGGGTCTTGAACCCTTCTCCAGACAGCGTGTAACCGTCCTCAAATTCCCTGTGCGCTCGTCTAGCCGTCTAATAGCCATGACCTTCAACGGTCGAACCTTTTTTTCGATCATATACGCAACGCGTCTAGCTCTCTCCTCTCTCTTGCTCGCTCGCACTATTTATTCATCGTTTCTTCTTTTTTTTTCATTACTAAAGAACACACGCGGGCGATGAAAAGAAAGAGAAGGAAAGAAAAAATATTGTTTGTTCCTACCATTGTACAATGCAGACGTTTTAATAGAACTGCGATAAAAGATGGTTTCGGGTCCATTGTGCTTTGAGGTGAACAAGCCAAGTTGGTTACAAAGTATTGACGATAACATGGATTGTTGTACATGTGTGTGGGTGTTTTGTATTAATAAATAGGAGAAGAATTAAGGGTGATGAGACAATTTTGTGGGTGGTGGACAGCACGAGACATCAAAACAAGTTGTGTGGGTGATAATTTTTCTTTGTACCGAAGACGATTTTTGGAAATGTTTTAGCTTTTCTAAAGAAGGATGTGGGCATCCTAGGAAGATTTTCGGTAGGGAATACAAGCTCACATGATCAGTTTGGTTTCGGATACAAGGTAGTGTGTGTGAATACTATGGCCCCCTTTAAAATCAGGTTTTGGGCCCCATGCCCAAACACGTACTTAGTGGCAGTCAGGCCTAGAACACCTGCCCCCCGCAATGCGGGGGTCTACGTTACGCCACTGGCCTTAGCCCACCGCATAGGCCAACAGATTTTTAAATTTTACCATAGAGATTTCCCCTCGGCTTCCCGTGGGGTTTCGTGGAAGTTCGGAGCGGGAGGAGGGGATGCCAACTCTGGAGTTGTCCTCCTCACTTGACCATGGTTCAAAATTACGAGGTCTTTCTCCAATAGTCCTCGTCTTGCTTTATAGTGCAACGTTAAGAAAACATTTACTCATCACTTACCTCTCGGCACTTTTGTCCTCGGGTTTTTTAGATTGTAACTCCCCCCATAAGAAAGGTCTGTGTACGCTACTGCACATGAGACATTTTTAAAATTCCTGCTAGTAGCAAAATAATTATGAGATATTTTATTTAAATATTTACAAAAGCCACGCTTATCCATTTTGTTTTCTGTTTCTCTCTGTTATAACGGAAGATTTACAGTCATTCCTCCGTTAACCGACTACTGAATTTTAGATTTTTAATAAAATAAAAAAATCAATTAAATCGAAAAACATGGAAGCATGTTTAATATTTCATGAAATAATCGATAAACCGGAATACAGTGGCGAACACAAGGGGTTTGAGGGTTGACCCCTTCCCCAGACAAACAGATATTCAATTTTTCCCCATAAGATTACGCTTCATAAGTCTACGCTTTTTAAAAAAATATAGCCCCTCCCATGAAATTAGTCTGCGCAGTGGCGTACACAAGGGGAAAGCCCCCATAGAATAACAAATTTTGAATTTTTACCATAATTACACCTAGGCACTTTCGTCTACGTGTTTTTAGGATGCATCTCCCCTTCCGTAAGACAGGTCTTAGTACGCCACTGAGTCTGTGTATGGCACTGCCAAAACATATTAGTATTTCCTAAAGCAGACAAAAACGAATCACAAAAAGAGAGGGGGAAGAGAGAGAGAAATGCTAATGCGCAGCGTTCTGTATTGATCTGATTTTTTAAAGCCAAATAATTGTGGATTTTAGGTCTCTTGACGAATTTATGTCCGTTCTAAATGTACCATAATTATATTTTCGATTTTCATGATAAAAGTTTTGTGTCTTATACTCAACGCTTGATAAAATATTACATTCTTTTCTGATACAAGACTGTTACGAGATGTGCTTAACATACACTTCCAACTTCTTAATAAAACATATCATTTAACGACAATAAAATGAAGACTTAGAGGCAAATACTTCCTATTAGTTATATCGCGGTCTGTTAAGAAATAGTTTATTGCATTCAAATATCATGCTTATTTTAATAAAAAAAAGCTATCAAGTAGAATAAATATATTTATTTTTAAAAATCTGATTGTTTTTTGAATTCCAGAAAAATACATATGAATATATTTTTAGTGTATCATTTCAATAGGAGAAGAATATTATATAAACATATTTTCTTTGTTGTATTTGTTTTCTTATTCACTAAAACTTTTTTTTAGAAATTTTATTTCACTAGAAAATTGAAATGAAGGAATTAAATTTTATGGAAACTATGTATTACGCTATTTTGTTTCTTGTTACAGATTAAAAACTATAGGGAATAAGCTACCAGGTAAAAAAAAAAAAGGGAAATTTATTTATTCTTAAAGGGGAAAAAAAAAAGAGGGAAAAAAAAATTACATGCATATTTAGAAAAATTGAACTAAATATTTTTTTATGAGTAATATCTCATGATATTTTTCCCTTTTTTCTTCAAAATTTATAATTTTTGGTTTTTAAAAAAGGGGGGGGTTAAAGCCTTTTTTGGTTTTTAAAAAAAAAAATTTTAAGAAAAATTTCCCCCATTTTTTTTTTTTTTTTCCCCAAAATTTTTTTTAGAATTTTTAATTAAATTAGAGGGGGAGAATTTTTTAAGGGATTTGAATTTTTTTTTTGGAAAAAAAATTAAAAAGGGGAACTTTTAAAAGAAAAAAACCAATCCTTAAAGGAGAGAGGAAAAATTCCAATTGAATTACCCAGGGTTTTTTAAAATGAATTTAAAAATATTTTCCCTCTTCTTTCTTTTAAGTTTTGTTTTAGGAGGTAATTTTTTTGGGGTTTCAAAAAAAATAAATTTTTCCATCTGGAAAAATTTTTTTTAAAGCATTTTTTTCCCAGGGTTTAAAAAGGGTATATTGGGGTCATTTTTGGGGACCCCCAAACCCCCCCAAATTTGGGGGGGACAATTTTTTTTCCGGGGCCCTTTTAAAAGTGACGAAAACTGGGAGGGGCCACAAAATGGGGGGAAAGTTTAAAAAGGGCCAAAACCTTTAAATCCCCCCTTTTAATTTTTTCCCCGGGTTTTAGCGGGCCTGGAGGCCAAAAAACCTTTTAAAAAAATTTTTGGGTTTTGCTTTGTTTAAAAATTTTTTTTTTAACTTTTGGGGTTTTGGGTTCTTGCCCCTTTTTTTTTAAAAAAAGATTTGGGAAGGGTAAAAAGGGGGGGCCCCTCAACGGTGGCCGTTTGTCCGTTCAAAACCCCGGGGGAAAAAAAAACCCCAAAATTTTTTCCAAAAAATTTTTTAAAAAAACCCCCTTAAAATTTTGGGGTAGGCCTATTTCGTAATTCTCAACCGTGATCAAATGCCCCCCAAAAACCGGGTTTCCCGCAGGGCCAAAACAACGGCGGGTCTTCAGTGGCACTAGGCTCGAACTCATGACACGCCGGCCTTGAGTCCATGACCGTAACCACTGAGCTACAGAGCTGCTATGTAGTATAACATTAATAAAATAATACCAATTCTAAAAGCTTTTATTTAAATAAAGTCATCTGTAAAAATCAATTATCTAGTTTCCTTCTAATTTTTTTAATCAAAATATTTGTTCACGGAAAAATCAACGTCATTTACCCGCGTTTTTGAATAAAAAAACAATTTAATTAACATTTAAACAATTTGAATGAAACGTATAAAATGTTAAAAGCATCAATAAAACTCATCCTTTGAGAGAATTTACTAGGGTAATTAATTTGTTAAGAGAGACGGAAGAAACTGATTTTATTTTTCTCTTAAATTTTATAAAGATTACCCAGATGGTAAATAATAAAAAGCAATTAAAAAATTTCATCAATATTAAAAAATTTTTTACAAATAACTGGGTTCCGGCGCGCTAATTAAATATGCATCTTATGTATACAAATTTCTTTTCGAAGCGTATTGAAACGATTTATATTATTTACTTCACGTTTTCCAAAATAAAATTATATGCATGTAGTAGCATGTAAATGACTGATAAATGAATTATTTTCAAGGGACCATCTGTTGATTGAACACTGATTAATCATTAATCAGTGTTCAACCAAATCAATGATTTTATAATTAATATGAAGTGTGATCTTGAATTTATTTATGTAGGATTGGGTTTTTTTGACTTGGGTCAAGTGATTCCCGGATATTTATTTCTTTTTAACAATTTTCGAAATATCAGTAATTTTGTTCGATTTGTGATGAGTAATTGAAAAAAAAAAGGTTTTATCTGAACTCTTGGATAAAATTTTAGATGTAGCAGGCAAAGATATATTCTGTAAGTTCTCTTACAATTACAAATCTGCAGTTCGAACTCAGTTCTAAATTGGAATCAATTTCGCTTTTTTTTTTCGCTCAAAATTTAACTCTGTTGGATACAAAACGCTAACACTTATTTTTAGCAACGAAACTACAAGGATTTCTTGTTATTTATATAAAAATAGGAATATTTTTCTTAACAAAAGCTTAATTTTTATCGAATAAAAAGATTTGAAGTGATATAATTATTTCAAGTTTATTCACATTTCGCAAAATTCAAAATCGTCTGCTTTTAATTTCTCCATTTCCATAAAATCGAATATTCAATTCTTAAATTTCCCGAAAGTCTTCCGATTTCCTATTTTATTGATGGCAGAGAAGATTTTTAATTTCTTATAGTATTTTTTCCGAAATATTTTTTTCGTGGCAACATGTATTAAAAACAGAAAAACATGTTAATGTTTTTTTGTTTTGTAAGCATAGTCTGCAAGTATACAATGAATAACCAACCTTCCGTCCAACGTTATCGGATATGGGCGTTGGCACGCATTAAAATTTAAGGCAACGGTTTTTAACGTTTTTAGTTAAGAGATGTTTTACGCTTAAGATACGTCCATATACTGTTTTGTAAAATAATATGTATCGTAACGTATATCAGTGACTAATAATAAGCAAAATGCATTATGTATATCAAATAAGTGTATTTGAATCTCGCATTATAGAATACATATGAATATAACCAAGTATCTCATTTTTTTTTCTTTATAATTTTTCAATCCTACGATAAGAACCCCAATAGATTTTTTATTTCTGAATCTGTAACAAGTAAAGAAGTATTATAAAAGAAGTACAAATAATATTTAATTTTTTTAAATAAAAATTATAACAATCTAATAGAAAATAAATCATTATTTTAAGAGAAACCTAAGTTTTGATAGATATTTTCGTATTTGGAGATTTTGGGCCAAGAAAGACTTGATTTGTGTTGATGTGTGTGATTTTTTTGACATATATATTTAATTTAACCAAAATGTTAAAAAAGTTTCTATATTCCAACTTTTGGACGAATTTATGTATAAGAAACAAGGAAAAGTAGATTTTCTAGTTCGATTCCTAACAGTGAAAAAAAATTCGGTATTGAAACTAATATGACAATTAAAAAGATTTTTAAACTGGTGTAAATATCTTTTAACATTTCGTGTGCATGTATTTTATTGATTCACATTTGAAAAAACTTTTAATATGCATTTATAATATTTGTGAGGCTTGAGTATTTTAATTATGAAAAGTATGAAGCTTACAAGTATTACTTAATATAAAATTTTCCTTACACGTTTTTAGTGTTTCATTTTCTTTATATTTAACACGTTTAGCGTGTTTTTGAATATTTCGAATTCTCAATGTGTGTGTGTATTTCTGCTTTTAAATATTTTTCATAATAATATCAGTTCCTTTCTTCTGTTCATAATTTTTACGCAATTAAATAATTTGAGGTTGTATTCAAATATCATAGATGGCGCAAAAATTTTAAATTTATCATGCGAATTAACGTACAATTAAAATTGTTAAAAAATTCATTAAAAATCATTTTGAAAAAGGGATTAGAAATGTTAAAAGAAGTTGCAACATATTTTTGATTTACAAAATAACAATAAATTAAAGTTTCTTAGAATTAAGTGATTCCCGATTTTTAACGTACAATTAAAATTGTTAAAAAATTCATTAAAAATCATTTTGAAAAAGGGAGCAGAAATGTTAAAAGAAGTTTCAGAAAATATTTTTTCTTGCAACATAAATTTTTGATTTACAAAATGAACAATAAATTAAAGTTTCTTAGAATTAAGTGATTCCGGATTTTAAACTTAAAACTGCGAGATCAAAACCGAAATCAAATCCTTCGCAAAAATCCCCCAATCACAAAATAGCTACCGTCTGGTCAAACATGGCGGTTTCAGTAACCTTGCATTTTAACACAGTTCGGGATTCAGCCTAACAACCCCTTTTTCCCGTCCGGAAAGCGCAATTTCGAGAAAAATGCGTTTTTTCGGAATAAAGGTTTTAAGAAAAGAGTGAAAGAGTTCAGAAGTTATTTAAAAATTCCAGGCGTTGTTTTATATAGCTTTCGGGAGAAAAAAAAGGATTAACAAATGTTATTAGACGGATATTTTCGGCGCGATTGATAGAAACTACCCGATTGTACAAATCCGGTTGCGGACAGAACGCCATGACCGCATTACACAGAAGAGGAGATGGAAATTAAAAAAAGGAAAACTGGAACTTCAAAAGACAACGACGTCAGACACAACTACTGTTGTATTTTTATGAAGTGTGTATAATATACATTTTTTTCTCTTTTCTTATCTGTATTCGTTTTCTGCGTAAGTAGTTGTATAGGAGACGGCTAGACACGGGCGATGCGAATGGATAGTCTACTGCGGCGATGTATCGAGCGATGCGATTGGCTCAAGGCTCCGCCTCTCCATCCAATCGGCTGGCGTCTAGACGCGAGAGTTCTGAGAACCGGCGTGATGGGCCAGTTCAATGAATGGCTGGACAGACAGACGCGCAATTTCGTCTGCACTTTTCCGTCGATGCCACCGTAGGTGTTAAAAGAGAGAAAAAGGGGACAGTGAACCCCCGTCCTTTAGGCAGCCAAAGGATTGTTGGGCCGCATTCCGTTTTCGTCTGTCAACCGAAAGGTATGTACGCCCTTTCGTCTCTCTCTTTCTCATTCAAATGGAGGACTTGTTCACAGTAGCACTTACTTCTCTTCTGTCTGGCCAACTCTCCAGTATCGGGAAAAAAAATTATTTTTTTTTCGAGAAAATAACAGGAATTCTGCATATCTAGTGCATGGTTAATCAGTTCGTCTGGCTGCTGCTGTTGCGTTCGATATTCGTCAGTTTCGGTTGCGGTTGATGAGTTCGCAGATGATAATATATAGCTCGAATTTTAAAATGGAATATCATTACAATGCTCAAAGAAGAACCAGTGAAATTTACACAGGAAATTTTATGTTCTTAAAGAAATTGTATCTTATTTTCGAAATCCCTCTGCCATTGGAAGGGCTCTTTTAAAACTGGAAGTTTCGAAGCTTGACTCTCTAGATTCGAATTCGAATGATTGTTCGTAACATCCGCTTCTTGTGCGAGGAATTTATGAAACATTTAAAAAAGGATTACAATGATACATTGTGTCCCCCGCTGTGTAAAAAACGAATTGGTTGAGAGGTATGTAAATTAAAACTTTTTGTTTGGCTGATTTTTTAATGTTTTACTTTTGGTTCGAATTACAAGTCTTTGCGTTAAATTATTTTTCGCTATTTTTTTTGTAATGATTCCATTATAATTTATTTGCCATTTTCCATATCGTCAAAGAAAAAAAAAGCTTAAGTAAAATGTGACTTGATAAAAAAAAATAATTAAAACGAATTAAATAAAATAGTAACTTAATATTCAAATATTTTACTTGCTTTGTAAATACTTCATTTTTTGCGAATATTCGAATGAATATCAAAAAATTTATATTTTACGCTTATTTTATAATTTTTTTATCGTTATATTACAATTATTCCTTTTAAAACGGAGAAATTATAAACTCTATAGAATTTGAAGTCATAAAAACAACTGAAAATTAGAAGGGTTAAATGTTATTGTTTTCTGTTGAAATAATATGCTAAACTCTTACTAAATTTTGATTTTATCCTACTAAATGAGCCTAAATATGTGTTGAATATAAATATCTCAACAATTGGAAGAAAAGTACCTAAACAAGTTCTTTGGGAATACCTTTCAATCTGAGAACATGGGAATAGTTCATCAAAAAATTTTATTACTTTTTGAAATTACTTTGTAATATGTTAAATGTCTAATTATTCAATTGCTGTTAGCCCGCTTTTCGTTTCTGTGCTATTGCGTCATGGAATGACATCGCGGGAGTGACATCATAGACGTGACGTCATCCCGCGTTCCGTCTGTGAATATCTACCTCTTCCCTTCCTCTTCTTTCCTGGCGTGATCCAAAGTTTATCGGTAGAGTAGTTGCTCTTGTAGATGTCCGTCCGAAGTGTTCAGCAGACGAGGAAACATTCGACGGACTCGTTTCATGTTTCGCCAGGCAACCTTCATTATCTCAGCGCGATGGTCGTTTTAGGATCCGATTACGCCGTCATGATCTTTAGGAATAACAAAAACAACCGAAATTCGATAATGTATTATTGTTTGGTAGGAAAATAATTTTATGTAGCTTTTGTACTTCAGTACCTTCATTATTGCAGCGCGATGGTCATTTTATGATCCGATTATACGCCCTCAAGGAATAACAAAGAATTGAAATTCGATAATGTATATTATCGTTTGGTAAAATATATATATAGCATTTCGAATGCAGCGTATGCATTTCTCTATTTGGAAAGAATAAGAGTGCTTAAGAATTAGAATGATGATAACAATTCTATTTGGTCCCACACTTCTGAATTGGAGAACATAACGGAATAAGCACCATATTATCTGATTATTAGTTACAATCTATTTTATACGAATTAAAAATAATATTGAATTAATATGCGAATTCGAACCGAGTTTATGTTATATGAGTTGAAAAAATTATTGAATTAATTATAATCACTACTAAGCTTACATTATTAGAATAAAAGATTTAAAGTAATGTTAAGGATTAATTGCTCCGAAAATGTATACAATGCATAAACGAACGTATTCGTTCGTAATTTGTAACAATTTTAGAAATCTTACGTTTTCTGTTTAAAAAAAAAATCCCCATTTCTATAAATTTTATTCAGGATTCGCCATTTTTAATTTTTATAGATTCAATTATTAATTTTCAAAGAGCATATTTTTCTCGTAATTTTTGAATAAATATTCTTTAGATAACTGATAGTGAGATTTTATTTTTTCTTTCTGATGATTGTGCACATATATTTTAACACTCTCGCGGATGTAATTTTATTATCAGTGTCATACTGAAAGAATTTGATTGAAGAATTTATTATTTGATATTCTTTAACTTATAATTAAAACCAAATTTGATGAATACTTATTTTGATTCTTTAACTTATATAATTAAAACCAAATTTGATGAATACTTATTTTGAAAAATCTCGACGGATTGAGTAAATTTGACTATTTAGTACAATCAACATCTACTTCATCTATGTTTAAACAGTTGTTTATATCTACTCTTAATGTGTGTGGCCTTTTAAAAAAAAATCCCCCCCAAAAAATATTTTGACCTGACAAGGTTTTCGTAGAGTATAGTAATTTTGTTTTCTGGGTCATACTCTAATGTACGCGTTATTTGTTGAGTGACAGCGATCCTTGCATGCCAAGAATGCCTCAGACATGACTCAACGGTTACTTGAGGTAAGATACTTTCTGTGACGCATTCACCGTCAGTTTTTTTATACACGTTTGTTTTTTTTTTTTTCTTTAAAGTTTCTTCTAGATTTTTGTGGATATTTCTGTTTATAATTTGAATGAATTATTTCTTTAACCATGGCTTTTTTTTTCAAATTAAAAATATTTTTCAAAGATCAAACGTCTGAGTTATTTATTTATGTTTTAAACATTGATGTGCAGTTTGGATACGAGAAAGCAAATAGTCTATGGTAGTAGAATTTAAATTGTAATAAATTAATTTTACATCGTGTGATTGTAAAAGATTTTTAAAACTAATTCAGTGTAATTTCATATAATTTAAATTTCTTCGCCAAAATAAGATGTTACAAAAGTAAGGATGGTCCCCATGGGTAGTAAATCCCTCTTCCCCTAGAAAATGAGTATAAAAAAGCCTTCTACTAAAACTTTGAAACTTTAAAAAATTTTTTTTCTTTTTTAAAAAAGTTTGTATTTTTTTATAATCCTTCAGATTTTTTTTTTTTTGGTTACTTTGTTTGCTTTTGAGAATTTATTATGCTCCATTTTTTACATTACCTTATTAAGAAAACTGAAAGGAGAAAATAACTTCATCTTCCCCCAGATTTCATTTTTTAAAAAATACTATGTATATTATTGTATTAATCATTTTTAATCGAATGTAGATTTGTGATCACTTTCTAAATATAAAAGTAAGAGTTTAAAAAAAAACCATAATTAACTTGCAGTAATCCTTTTAATTAAAAAAGGCATATATTTTTATTTGTTTCTTAGAAATAATTGTGTATTAGTTGACAATAATGTTCTGCTCGATTTTTTTAACACGTGAGAAATGTGTTGTGTTAAGCCTAAATATCGAATGTTTTGAAAGACTATTTAGATAACCTTTAATCTCACTTTTTACAAAAATTAAAGTAAAAAATAAATATTATAAGATGTTCATCTAGGTAAAAACATTGCCTAATCAATATCAGTGCATTTTTGATGGCAGTAAAAACTTATATTCGTAAATTGTAGAATCTTGTTTCGTGTACTACCATAATTATCTAGTATGTGGAAGGTTCATAACTCACGATCAATAAGTCTCCATTTCGATGGGAAAAACAGATCAATCGCTAAGAAACAAAATTACTCCTAATTTTCCACATAATCATTAGGAATCCATCAATTTCATGATTTCTCTTATTTCCCATTACTCAAAAAAAAGCTTCTTTGCCGATTAAGTACTTTTTTTAAGTCTAGCGTTCGTTTTTTTGCAGGAAGTAAATAAAAATGATTTTAGTCTCGACGTAATCTACGACTGCGGTATCGTTTCTCGGAGATCTGTCTGCCCACGACTGCTTTCTTTCTGTTTTCTTTTCTTTCTTTTTTCTTTTCTGGTTTTTTTACAAAAGAACCTCATTTCCTCATTTATCCAAACATTGTCGTTCGTTTCTTTTTTTTTTTTTTTTTTCTTTCTTTCTTGAGTCATTTTTCCAATCCGTAGTCTGTCGCAGTCAACCGATTATTTCTTCCTGTAGGTCGAATTTTTTAGAGATTTAATACGCGCGCGTATATACTATACTAGATTTATTCTTAACAATTTATACATGTATAATGTTATGTATATTAGCATTTTTTTATGAAGGAATAATCTTACAATGGACCTGCCTCATTAAAATCTGGCTTACCAGAAGAAGTTTAATAGAAACTTATTTACTAATTTTCAAAAAAATTATTTACCTGTTAGTTTTTCAGAATTTTGAAGTATTCTTTTCAGACATAATTCTTGTCAATTAATTCTGATGGATGATAAAAATTTTTTTAATTGGATGCTAAAACAATGGAGTGGAATTTAACGAAAAATAATAATATCAGAATTGATTTTTTTGTGTACTTACACCCTTAGGTTAGAACTCATCTACTTATTTTTATTTACCCCTGCATATGAAATAAGTTTTGTGGCAAGTTACGAAACTTTATCGGTTATACCTGTGGCCATGATTTTTTCTCATTGTGTTAGGAAATAAGAGTTCCATATTAATTAGTCGGATGATAATCTTTAAAAATGAGAAATAACTGACAAGAAACAAATAGAAAAAAAATTAAGAATTATTTATAAGAATTACTAAGAGTAATTGATTAAAATTGAAAATAAGAAGAACAA
Organism: Trichonephila inaurata madagascariensis; assembly: GCA_019973955.1. NCBI lineage: Eukaryota > Metazoa > Arthropoda > Arachnida > Araneae > Nephilidae > Trichonephila > Trichonephila inaurata. Next base: position 48,898 of record BMAV01021069.1, on the reverse strand, counting down.
ATATTTACTTAAAAGGATTTTTATGACATGTTACATTCTCGATATTTTAAATTAATTTTTTTCTCATAATAATGCATAATATATTGACTTTATTTATTATTTGACTGACATTTTCTGTTTTTTTTTTCTTTTTTGCATATTGTACGATGCATTTTGTGTTCATTTTGATGAGTATGTTCTAAAAAAAAACTAATTGCATTGTTCTTAATGAATTATATTTTTTTTGTCGCATTTCTTAAAACTAAAATAATTTTGTGTGGTGTTTACACATTTTGTCATATGATTAGTCTTTCATAATCATACATTGCTTGCTGCGAATTTTTTTTCGGTACGAATTTTTAAAGGCTAGGTGCCAAAATCATGTCTTTAATTTTTGAGCTACTGATCTTCCTAGTTGACATTTGTTGGTTTTGGCTTAACTAAACTGTGTTTTGAGCTCCTAAGTGCTGTTTTTTATTTTTTACCATGTTTTCGGGTCATTTGCGTTGATGTATTTGTTGTTAAAAATATTTAGCGTTCAAAGTCTGTTTCTGTTTTTTTTAATGGTAAGTGTTTGTAAAAAATACTTTTGGTGGCTTTTTGTCACAACGTAAAATTTGTTATTAATTAATTTAAGATTTTTTATGTATGTTGCTTGTATAAATGCAAAGAAGTGTTTTTATAAAAAAAAATTATGGCTGAATTAAAAACAAATATTTTTAAATTTTCAGCAATCAATTAGCTAATTTGGATTTCATAAAAATAAAATGTAGCAATGCTAGCAATATATCATATATTTCAACACATAATGTAAATATGTGACATTTGTAGCATTTTTAATATGTGTATCCTTTTTATATAGTTATACAAACATTTAATTTAGATGAGTGTTGCGTTAGTTTAAAAACACAGTCCTTTATCCTGTTGTTTTAATTTTGTTTTAATAATTCATAACATTAATATTTCAATTTTGATATTTTTAATATAAGGTTTCTTCGTTCTTGAAAACGTTTTAGAAACATTTAAATGCATTTTATTTTTAAAATTATTTTAGCAATTCCTATGACAATTGTTGGTAAAAAAAAGTCTATATTTTATATATGAAATATATATAAGTCACTATATATATATATATATATATATATATATATTTGGATATTAAAAATAAATTATAATTTGTTTCATGAGAGGTGTAAATATTACTTTTTTTCATAGTCAATTAATTTCATTGTTCTGTTTATTTTACTACTATTACTAAGTATAGAAACGAGTTTTAGATTTTTCCACTATGTGAATTTCAGACTAAAGAAATAAACTCTTGAACTTTTTGGACAGAAGTTGTAACTTTCTTTTTATTGCAAAATTAACAATTACTGTTTTCTACTGTAGTTTTAAAATTTAAATGTACGTTGAAAGTATATTTGTGTTATGAACTTGTGCATTGTATGTGAACTTGTACTTAAATATTGTTCGGTCTTTTTTCCCACCAACGTGCCGAAAAATTTAAAAAGGAGTAAAATAGTACGATTTTCCCCCCTTTTGAATGAACAGAACTTTGTCAACTGTATATGTACTCTCATGCTTTTTTTTAAAGAAAAAAAAAACTAATTAATGTATATTGTTAGACTTCTCGAGCATTTTTGCAGGCTTTCAACTTTTATTTTTTGAAATTATACCATTGTTCAACGCGCAAATTTTTTTTATGATTAAATATATTCTTATAAATGTAAAATTTTTAAAGCTATTGTTGTTGAAAGGGAAGCTCTGGTTAAAAATGAATAGAGACTAAGGCATGAAAGAATACTGAACCAATAATTTTTTTAACTTCAAGATTATAAGTTATTCTATCCCACAGAAATATAATTTTTAAAAGGTATGTATAAATTTGACTTTGTAGTATATTCTGTACATATGTCTTTCATACTTCTTTACTTTTTGAACGTTTTCATATTGAGTTTATACGTTCTTCTTAATGTCTTACTATAATTATATATTTAAGAAATATTTTATATTGAAGTAATTTAAATAATTAAATTTTATTGCTGGCACTTGAAGCATAATTTACCTTTAATGTTGCTAGGTTTTGAAAGAAAAAAGAGCTGATTCCATAAATAACATTTCATATAAAAAATGAGTAGCTATTTTAATTTGATTAAAAAAAACTTTACTTCCTTTACATAACCTAATAATTTTTCTTGTAATAGTTCTATGTCGCATTAGTAAAGTAGTAAGATTTTTTGTGCAACATCCTAACAGATATTACATAAAAATGTTTGATTTTCGTTTAGACGTGGCATGCATACTGTGCACGATACCCTATCAGCAGAGACAATAACTCAAATTCTGCATTAGTTCAAAACTACAATTAGAATAAGTAAAACAGAATGTACATATTTTTTATTAAAGGCATTCATATGATTTCATATATTATTGAAGTAGGTTTCAGGTCTGCCTCACTGGTAACAGTTTCTATTAGAACAGAACACTTTAATGAATTGAAAAGACTGATTGTGCGAAACTCTTTAAAGCCTACCTAAAATACCTCAAATTTTTCATCCTTTTCTTGGGCATTTAGGAAAAGCTTGACACATTTTTTCGTTGACGCTGAAATCAAAATTGCCTTTAAAAGTCCATTGGTAAATTGCAGAGTGTTATTTCCAACAGTAACTCAGCAAAGGGATGATTTCCCGAGGCCGAAGAAGTGACGGCTGAATTTGAATCCACTCATCTGGAACTAACTCCTGAATGAAGACATTTTCGAATGAAAGTACGCAGTTTCACTCTCACTTTCGTTTCGACAGAGTTGAGTGAGTGGCTGCTCGCCAAAATAATGGTCGCATGACAATACCTGCTGATGACTTTGGCACGATTCAGACATTATGGCAATTGCGTCACTCGTTGTGTCGCCACTACCAAATAAACAACCAAGTATGTTTCTCTGTTATGGATTTTTGCTTCACCACCATTTTTAGCCCGTTTAGCGACCCGAGGCAAACAAAATGGCGCACAACCTTGCCGAACAATGCCATGATAGAGCGAAAAATAAAAACGCCAAATATATATTCGTATATCGATGTGTTCATCGGTAAATGGGAAAAAGATGAATAATTTCTCCAAATTGTGATTGAGTATAAGTTGCAAACTTAGTTTATTGGGGTTACCCCGCTTTGCCTTATAAGTTATGCATATAGATTAGTTGCAGAAACGTGCTCTGAGCGAGTGTATTCAAGTTGTTCATATGAAGGCATGTAACTTCTTAACACATTATACGTGTTCTGCGTTATTTAAATAGTTGAGACTGATATTGCTTCTTTTTTTTAAAAACTTAACATGTTAATAAAATATATGAAGCTTATATGTTATGTACCAAAGCAGATAAAAATTGTTACATTCAGCATTTATTAGTAAGCATAAGAATTTTTTTTTAAAGTTATTTTTTCATAGTATTTTTCAAAATGTAATTTCGTTTCCTAAATGCGCTATAATTTTGTTGTGAAAAAAAAAATTCGAAACTTTCAACTTTAGTTATGTTTTTTTTTTAAACCATCGTTTTTTGTGATCAATAAATTAAAAATAATTTTCCTCTGTTTTCGTTTTTCCCTCCAAAGATTAATTGTGAATGCACGCAGATAAATATTGAAAAAAACATGATTGACTTGATAAAAAAAATTGTTCGGTCACTTTGCGTAACTATAGGCACGTTTCGAGATTTAATTCCACCATGAGATTTGTCTCGGGATATTTAAAATTAAAATTCTCTTCTGCTAGCCATTTTGAATTCGTAAACTCCATTTTATTATTATGGAATTTTTACTTTTCTTCTCAAATCTAACTTATAGTATTCATTTGATTTTTTTTAAAATTCATCTGAAGGAGAGCAATTGATAACAAAGGTTTCTTTAATGTTTCATAATATTTCCAATTTTTGAAAATATTTTAAAATAGTTTTTAAAAATCTGAAAACTTACAAATGAATGGATTAAGAAATTCCCAAAAGGAAAATTGAAATCTTTGTTATTACTCTTTCTTTCAGATATACCTTATTGTATTCAAATAAATATATTTGGTTAGACTTAAGAGTAAAAATTCCATAATATGAACATGATGTTCATAATTCTTGAGGTATGGTAGAAAAAAATTTTTGATAGAGATTTTAACATCTGGAAATATAATTGTGAAATTGTTATTATACCTTTTCTATAATTTTTAAAAATAATATAACAGACAGAGAACAATAAATCATTCCTTTTGAGTACTTATTTATGTATGAAAATGATGAATGTGATTTGGCGACTGTAATATAACTGCATTATTTATTTTATGTTTCTAAATACGTTTTGTTAACTTCTTTTCTGCGCATCATTAAAACTAACTTCTTTGTTAATTTTATTTAAAATTGATTAACATGACGAAGTTCGTAGCTTAATTTGAAGCGTTAAAAAGTTATTGATAGTTATCAGAAACATTTTCTTTATGCATATCTACTATCATCACACATGAAATATAATACATAATGATAAAGGTAGTATGCATTAAAAAATGGAATTAAATGTATTTTTTAACATATAAAAAATATGTAAATAATATAATGGACTTAAAAGTTATATTTATTTTAATTGTAAAAGAAAAACCATGTTGGTTTCAACATTGAAATCGTAATATAATTGATTTTGAAAATTGATTATTGTAATAATTTACTGTAATATATGAGTAGGCAGAAGGGGTTTTTTTTGTAAAAAATTCTTCAACTTTGAAAAAAAAACTTTAGTTGTGATTTTATTCTCAACTGGAAAACGAATTTATGATATATGCTGTCTTTTTTTTTTAATGTAAAGTTAATATTTTTTGAATTATAATTTAAAATTTTTAACGAAAATGTAGTGGTACTTTTTAAATTAAACTTTAATAATTTTTAAAGGAAATGTGATTGTAAGTTCGAAAAAAAAAAATTGTTTAAAAAAATGATATCGTAAGGGATAAGTAAGGAAAACCAATACGATGTGGGACTGTGAAGCCATTTTTTTTATCCAACGGTAAAAAAAATAGGAAGTTTAAATTGATTATTAAGATAATGATTTCGTGTTTAGAAATAACACTTCAAACATTTGGCCCAAAAGTAAAAAAATATACATTGCAAATTTTTTTAAATGGAAAGTTCTTAATGATACTAGGTTAATTAAAATTTAAAAAAATAACACGGTGTTATAGAATGATTTTTTTAAAAATAAACTCATGTAAAGTGTAATCAAGAGAACACTGTAAAAATTTTTTTTTAGAATTAAACAGACGATCTTGAAAAAAAAAATGCCAATTAATTTTAACTAGAAAATACCTTTCTCCACCCTTTAAATAGTAAATTTCTTTTAAATGTTATCAGCACATAATTTAAAAATTAATTTGTATTTCGACAGTCAACTTCGTTGTGCGAATAGTAAATAGATTCTTAGATCGTTAGTGTTTTTTTATTACTTTATTTTGAAATAAGGTTTTTTAATGGCCTTAATTTTAATTTTTTTCGAACTCGTACTTTTTTTTAACAAAGATTTAAAATTGGTAACATTTGCATTACAATTCGAAAAGAACTTTTTTCTGCATTTTATTTGTACAAAAATAGAATTTTTTTTCTACTTTTCGTTTATATACGACGGTAAGCTTTCAACGACATCACAAATTTTTGAGACTTTAACCATCTAAACATTTTTTTGTTCGTTTTTTTTTGTACAAGTTATGTTGAATATTTTTATGTATAGTTTTTTTTTCTTTTAATAACTGGTATTGAACCATAATTTTTATATTAAAATAATTTAATTTTCAAAATTGTTGAGCTTGTACTTAAACAATTGTTTTATATAATGGTTATGGAATTCATGAAGTCTTTTGTGTTAGTTTGAATTTTCAAATGTTATTAAATTCGAAGCCTTTGTATTGAACGTTTTCTTAAAATGAGATTCTTTCAGAAAATTTATTTAAATATCTTTATTTTTTTAAAACAGTTGTTATAAAGTCTGCATTTTTTGAACTCGGAAGTAACAAGAAATTGAATTAATGATAAATTATTCTTAAATCCTTATGTGTCTATTTTGTTACAAAAAGCATACAAAAATGTTTTATCGAGAAATTGATAGTATGAATATATGTGAAATAAAATTTATATGTAATTAAAAATGTAGCTACCTTAAAAAAAGCACGTCATGTTTAAATTACTATTAGCGTAGAATTCGTACTATGTCATAAATGTTACAAATTAGCGTTTTAGTGTTACAATATTTTATGGAATTACCACTTTAAATTTAATTAATTGATTGCATTTAGTAAAAATTGAAATATTTTTGATTGTGATGAGAGTTGTTAAACAGAAAGTTTTTATTTTGATAATAATTTTTTTTTTTATTCCTGTGTGATGCTTCTTTTTAAATAAATACTTATCACTAAGAAATTTACGTTATTGGAGGTATTACACATTTTGTTTAAAAAGTATGACATATTATAGTTAACTAAAGGGCTGATGTGTATGTATGTTAATATTTGTTCTTGCTTCGTAATCGTTATATTTGCGAAATGTAAAAACTAGTGAGTAAAACTTCGTATCTCTAAGTACTGTACAAACTTTATGTAGAGCCAGTGTATTTGATTTAAGTCCCGTAGATATGGATAAATAATAGTTCTATTTGAGATAAATCATAAAACTGTGTAGAGTTGAACTGTGACATTTGATATTTTTATAATCTATTCTTTTTTATTATTAAACCCATGGATGTAAACTAGATGCTGAAATGCAGTGTAGTGGAGGTTACGTTATATTTCTAAACAATCGTTTTTTTCTTGCTGGACTATTTCTTTCATACAAATAGAGTAAAAGTTTTAAATGTCTAACTTTTTAAAGTCGTTCGGGTTGTTTAACTATCGTATGTATGGAATTTGAAAAAAGCGTTACATTTTTCATAAATATAAAAATATAAAAAGTAGTGTGTTAGTTTTAAATATCTCGTTTATTGTTCTCTTTGTATTTTTTCAAATAGTTAGCTTATAAAAAAAATTGGTTATTGATAAAAGGGAAATTTTTTATCTCGTTTTATATTTTAAACGTTTTAAAATAATTTATCATTGTTGGATGAAATGTTATTTAGTTCTATGTTCTATGTTATTTAGAAAATTGATACTGAAATTACTCATCAAAATAACTCTTCAATATAGTTATAAAGAGATGGATATTAATAGATAGGTTTTCTTATAGATTAAATAAAAAGAAATACCGTAAAATCCGGCGTATAACGCCACCCAGATTTTCAAGCTACATTTTTTAATTTTTAGGTATATTCGCCGTATAACGCACACGTCCTTCCTTATTACAAATAATCCTGAAATATACGTGTGAAATGCTCATATGTTTTGAGGACATTTATTCAAGGTGTTATCCCAAAAGCTTTAGAAAAAATAGTATACCTTTAGAACTACAATCCTTTTAAGTTTTCATAAAAAGTGCCATTTCTTTTAAATAAACATATTTCGATGTATGTAGAAATCAAACTTTTTTTATAGTCATCTCTTTTTTTTAATTATTTTTAAAGCTCATGTTTTCATACCCGGCTTTATAACGCACATCCTCAAATTTCGATCATCTTTTGTGCTAAAATTACGCGTTATACTCCGGATTTTATGGTAAATCAAAGGGAAAAATTAGTATCTAAAATTATTACCAAACTCCTATTGTAATTATGTTTTTTATTGATGAAAAGTTCATAAAATATGTTAAGTTAATCACTTTTCGATATGTACTTGAGCAATCATTTTTAAAAGGATGAAATTAAAAAGAGCAATTTCCTTGTAATCCAGAATCAACTGATCTGAATATTTATTCCTCTTATTGTTGATAATTTACTTAAGAGATATTGTTAGATAAAATGTTACATCTGTGTGTGTGTGGTAACCCTTGATTTAAGAATAAAGTTTTAACTCTATTTTTTGTTGCTAATAACAAGTTTGTTTTTATCTTTTGGTTTAATTTCATGAATGTTATTTTCGTTTGGTGTATTTTTTTTGCCCGATCTAAACTTATTTTGCATTGTCACGTAATTTCTGTTTAATTTTACGTATGGGCATGTTGTAAATATCCTGGTCTCACAGTTAAGAATATTTTTATAAATAATTATGCATTCTCTATTGTTAATATAAATTTAGAAATAAGATTCTTTTTTTTTTAGAAATTCATTTTTTATTTGAAATTTAAAATCAGATGAAAGGTATCGAACATATAAATATTTAATGTAATTTCAGATTTCAAACATTTTTTAATAGCTAAAATTAATAAATAATAATATACTATTACCAGTAAAAAAAACTATGCAAAATAAAATAACTGAGGTAATAATGCCTTTCAAATTATTATTGCAAAAATTTATAGTTTTCGTTATCTTTTATTTTATGAGCAATGTTTTTTTTTATAGGCTGTGTATGAGTTTTTTGTGACTAACTCAAAAATTTCATGACCCGCAGTAAGAAAGAATGTTTCGAAGAAGTTAAGGTCACGCATTCCATTCAAATAAAAGGTATTTATTTTATTTCAGCTGCATTCTTTCACCAATAATAACGGGTTTTGATATGCATTATAATTCGAACAATTAACAAATAATCTTTTTTCCTTAACAATTAGTCTGTTTAGCTAAAAGTTTATATTTTTTATTAAAATACACATATATATACATAATTAGCATTCTTTCGCGCTCTGAGAAAAAGTTTAATCTCAAACTTTTCTCAAAAATGTTTAAACTAATCTCAAAATATTTCATTGGAAATTCCTCAGTTTTCGACTTAGAAATAGTTTTAAGAAATAGATTTAGTTAATTTTAAAATAAAAATAAATTCAATGAAAAATTGAATTTTTTTTCCCTTGAATGCTTATAAAACAATTTTATCAATACATATCTGCTTTTAAAGTTTCATATTTCCCAAATAATATTATGGGAAGGACTTAATTAATATCTTTATTTAATTGTATATAATGCTAATATAATGTAGCCCTATTTCCTTCATAAAAGAAAAAATTGTATTTTAGATTGAAATATAATTTTCTATTCGGAATTTATGCAAATATTAATTTTTGTTAACTTAATTCTAAAGAATTAAATTTTTTATTTAGAACATAATGGCGCTGTAAGGTATAAAACATATTACCAAATTGATAACGGCTTTTTTCGATTGTTTTTATGTATAAATTTTTTTTGTTTTTCACATATGAAATTCAGTTAAGAAAGTCATGAATTATTAAAGTGTGTTTTTTTAATAAATGAGGTTTATTATTAATAAAATTAAAATTTGTTTCTCACATTTCCATCTTCATAACATTTGAATTAATATCTGCGGCATTCTTGTCTACTGATTTATTTAACTTCTGTTACACATTCCACTATTTTTTTTAAAAAAAATATTGTTTTTTTGTGTGTGAAAAGATAGCAACAACCGTGATTACACAACAGAATGAAAATAACCGTTATATAGAAACATAAGTTGGAAATACTTTTGAATTTTAGACTTTTGTAATCAGAACTATTTTTTATATATAAATCGAAAGTAGAAGATTTTAATTATGTAAATATGTAAAAAAGTGTTGATATATTTTTTTGTGCTAGTAATTTATTTGCAGGCCTTACGATTTTTAAACTTTTTTTGGAGAATTTTATTTTTTTAAAAGGGTTATTTATTTTACTTGTAATTTAAATGAAAAATTTGTAAAAACGATTTGAATTTTTTCAGAAACATTTATACTTTATAGAATTTTGTATTATCATTCACGTTTTTGAAAACTATGACTTTATTCATACCAATTTTCAGAAAAATACCTTTCTTGTTAATAAAAGAATAACCAGGAAAGTAAAATTAATATTATTTGAGTTTGAAACGTAAAGGAAAATCCAATTCTCATTCTCTTGTTCTTGATACCGAACTAAATACCTCTTTCACTTTCTTAAAGGAAATGGCGCAATTGCGGAGGATCTCTTATCAAAAATGACGTGTTCAAAACTAAACTTATTTTATTTTATATTTGTGTCTCATGCGAGTGTGAATATTCCCCTTAAATATGTTCTGTTTAATAGTGGGAGTTTACAAAGATCTGCTTTTTTGATAAGTTGCCAATTACTCATCAGAGTTTGTTGTTAAAATAGGTTAGTGGCACCTGCGAGACCAGACGAGAGGTGACGTTGTTCTGGATGTCATATACTCGTGATTTGCCATGTTAATTTTTTAATGAAGAATCTAAATGCATGTTTTTATCTTCAAAAAGGTTCTACTTATTAAAATGTACTTTTTAAAGGCCCTGTCTATTTTTAAACGTTAAATAGTTTTTTTTTAGTATTTAAAACAGTAGAATAAGAGATGTGGTAAAATTATTCGAAATGCTATAGTGCTTTTTGCTATCAAAATAAATTTTCCTTTTAATTTTTTTTCTCATTTCTGAACAATCTGGAAGATATTAGAAGCAATTTATTCACATAATAAGTATTGATAATTAATATCAAAATAATACTTGAAATTTTGATTACCTAAAATTCATTTTCTAAATTTACACTGACACGCGCGCTTGGAAAAAATTCTTAACGATGTTGTGTAATACATGCTATCCTTCATTTGGTGCAAAGGCTGCTGTAACCCAGTGGTCAAGGTATCGGATCATGGCAGGCATTTATGAGTTCGAGCCCAGTACCCGCCGTGTAGGGCAGCGATGCGCGTTAAATCTGTCTAGAGCTGAAACGTCCTACCGTTGGTGTGGTGTGGTAGTTAGGAGAAGGGGTGCCAGCTTAGGTGTCGTCCATGTCACTTGCCCATGGTTCAAAATTACGTGGTCCGTCGCCAAAAGCCCTCGTGTAGCTGAACAATGTGACGTTAATATTCACTCACTCGGTGCAGGGATGGAAAATTGTTTTGGCTCGAGGGCCACACTTTTTCAATTTCTACTATTAGCTCGCTCTGTCTCTATATATTTATTTATTTGTATATCTATTTATTTATCTTGGTGGATTTTTCAATCGTTAATAAAATATATTTTAAAGCGCTGAATTGAGCTGAAATTTTATATACAGGATCATTTTGGATGACAATACAATAATTAAATTATAATTAATAAAAATTAATTGATTAAAACTAATTATTTAAAGAATTACAAATGCAGCCACGTGGGCGACTTAGCGACCCTTTTGGCGACTTGTGTGTCAAAACTTGAAAAGGTTTTTGTCTCACGTGTAAAAGCATTCAGTTGGACTGAAATTAAAAGGACAATACGATACTTTAATGATAATTAAAAAAACTAATTACCACTTAATGTTGTGATTCTGTTCTATGTATATACATATTTATATTAATTGTAACTATTTAATAAAAAGTAGCTGAAATAAAATTTTTCGTTGTTGATCTAAGTAGGAATTGACTTAAAAACTATTTTTTTATATTATTGTTTTAAAAATGGTTACATTCATTAGAGTTAACTTTGCACCTCCGAAAAGATATAGATTATACCATAAAAATCAATACATTTGAGCTAAATAAGATAGTGGCAGTTTAATTAAATTTATTTAGTGTGCTAATATTTCATATAATATACAGCTACAAGCATATTGAATTTTAGAATCAATGAAACAAATGTACCCTATCACACTTTTGTACAATATTTTTTTACATAAGGAGTGAGATTGGTTATTGAAATTCTCATCACAGCCTGCAAGTTAATGTCAGTCAACATGCCTTTATATTTACCCTTGTTGATCATGCAAGAAGTCTCTGCTCACAAATACATGTTGACCTCAAAAGAAAAAAAAGAACATTTTCTGTTTATTTGGTTTTCCGAGTGTTTTGTCGGGCTTCTGAAAAAATCTTTGCGGGCCTCTATTTGTCCAACCTTGGCTTGATGTATTGTTTTTGCTTGTTTATCTTTAAAAAAAATCCACCTGTTATAAAAAAAAACTTCTCCATTTTTTTATTTCTTAAAAAATTCCACAGAAGAATTTTTTAAGAGTTGCGTCTGGTTCTGTTGAAGATTTGTATTTCTTCACGTTTAGTATTGGCTTTTTTCATTTATCAGTTGTACGCGACCAAAGGAAAAGGATATTTGAATATTGTTCTTTAGAGGCATTTTTGTGTTGAGGTTTCAGCTATCTTTTCGAAAGAATTAATTAAATATGTTTTATACATTCGTGTTGTTGCTGGAAATGGAGCATTCTTTTGTTTCCTAAGGCGTCCAGACAGCATAATGGGCTGCACGCGCTGAATATAAAATGAACTCTAAATAGTGAGGATACGTTGGTGGGTAGATGACTAATTCTAAAATAATACCAGACAGCTTTTTAGGGTATAAATCATTATTGCTTGAAGGATTATGCCAATTATGGAGGATTTTCCATACTAATAAATGATTACAGTACTTTTAAATGAAAATCGTTCTTTATCACATTTATCCTATTTTTATTTTTATTTTTAACATTCGTGCTTCCCATGCTTAGATTGTATTTTAACATGATTTTTTTTTTCAATTTTGAGGAAAACATTTATCTATGCGTTATAAGGCGGAACGTTTTTAAAACGGGAGGGAAAATTCATTTAGTATAATATATATAAAAAAAAAAATAAGATTTATAAATTCAAATGCTATTATATCCAGTTGCTAATTTTCACTAATTTTTTCCCCTTTGTAATGGTTTGTCTCTATGATTACATTGTTTTGTAACCAAAGAATATTTTTTTAATGGATAAAAAAAAGGGAAGTATTACTAAATTGATAAAAGTAGGGGCTCAACTTTAAAAAACTGATAATAGTGTTGTTATATTACTTATGCCACCTGATCGATAGTAACATCAGATCAAGGTCCACGGAATTCATCGTGACGAAGGGCTAGATTTTTACGCCTTAGCTTTGAGCACCGTGCTGGTGACAATATGATTTTGCTTGTTTCCACCCCAATTTTATTGAGGGAAAACACCCTGGTGATGGTCAGGATCTCCCACATCTCTACCCCTTCCACCAACCTCACGAGAGGACTTGCGGCTCGACGGCTCTTTACAGTTTTTTACTACATGCCAAAAAATGTTATAAGAATTTTTTTTGTATAAATGTAATATATATTTTGAATTGTTTTTAAATAAGATGAAAAGTGTGCTTTTACTAAAAATGTAATAATTTTAAATAAAAATCAACTTTTAATTTGTCTTTTATACATTCAATATTAGATTTACATAAATGTTGTATAAATGTGCGTTCTTTTATCAGAAGCGATGATTTTACGTCCACATTTATGTTGGATATGTTTGTGAATTTTTTGTGTGTACGACGAATATAAAATAGAAAAAAGTAATTCTTGATTAACATTTTCTTAAGAGAATTGTTATGGTGTATTTTCTTCTTAATATCACACACACACATCTCTAATTATTATTAACTACCAAATAGGGGTTATTTCTTTAGCCACCAATTATTAACTAAAAGTCAAATTTCAAGATTTTATCATTTATATATAGTAAACCTCCTTGATTGCTAAAACTGTTATTTGCCAGATTTTGAATACAATGTTTTTCAAAAATTAAATTTATTATTGGTAAAAGGATGTATTTATTTTAGCATTAAACTAATTTAATTATTAAAAGCTAATTATTATTTCTTTTGAATTTTAATTTCATATCTAATGTTATGATAAGGGAAGTAGAATTTTTTAAAATTCCGTGTTTTAAAAAATTTATTGCCATTGCAGCATTTGTTTTCATTGAAATCAATCAATTCATATCTGACTTTAAAAAAAAAAAATTTGTAAAAAAATATTACTTATAGCTATAATTGTTAAGATGGGAATAAACTTGATGGAAAACTACTTTTAAAGCTATGTTAGATAAAAAAGAAATTGCATTGTCTTGTCAAATGTATGTGTTTTCATATCTACCCATAATCTGACTTCATTTCATTATATAAACATATTTCGAATGTGAAAACTTTCTCATCAATTCAAAATACGTTTGGTTACTAGGTACAACGATTTGTTTTGTATCGCATCGTTCAAGTAATGTAATCAAATGAAATTGAGAGATGAGTTCGGGTACATAAGTTTTAACATATTGTTTGCTCTTTTCATTAGGCTTCGTACAAACACACGCGTTTTGATTCGTTTCGAATGAAAGTGTTATTTCTCAAGGTCAATGATAACACGTGTGTGTCAACGCAAGCTACCGAAACGAAAATAACTAATTATGTTGAAACATGCTGCGTTCAAGGGTGCTAGGTACACTGTTATCTTTTTCCATTCGTCGATTGGTTAAAGACTGCTTTGAAAGCGAAATTAATTTATTCGTCAATAAATTTCCAACGGAATTTATTTTTTTATGTGAAAAAAAAGTGGTTTTAGAAGAATTTATGCTTTAAACTCGAATTAGATATAATTTTCTAAGATCGTGTCAAAAAATATATATAAAATATTTTGTGATCGAATTGGTTTTTTATTGGCATTAAATTAATATCTAAATTTTACACATGCACGAAATATTAAGTATTCATAAAAAGTTGGAGAAATTAATTTATTCTTTGCCAAAATACTTAAATTTATATCATGTGCTTATTATTGATGTTCAATGTGTTTTTAAGTTCATGAATGTCTTTTGATTATTTATTTGCAATTTTTTGAAAGATTGTTCTATTAAATCGATGATAAATGATTATTATAAAAGTTTACGCGTATTAAGTTGAAATCTTGTGATTAAATCAAATTAGGAAAAACAATGTCGTATAATATTTATTGCCGAGAAGTATTTTGTAGTCATTACAAAAAGTTTGTTTCCTTGTTATGTGCTTTTTCTGTGCCAAATTTTGCCACTTATCTGTGCTGAAATATTTTTAAGAATTCTCTCTTTAAGGTACCTTTTTTTTGTAAAATGTATGAGAAAGTTGTAGATTGAATTAGAGAATTTTCTGAATTTTATAATCACACACACAAAACGAAAAGGAAAAAGTAATTCGAAATTAAACTTTTTTAAAAAAAGAAAATCGTCTGTGTATAATTCCGCAATCAGTAAGTTACTCTAAATTACACGCAAAACGCTTTAATAAATTTATTAACTCAATATTTTTATTTCTGCAACAGAATCGTTAGATCCTCACTTAGATTTTAAATATTAAGTTCAATGTTTTTTGGGGGGTGGAGACGTTCGAAAATTGGAATTATTGAACTCCTTTTCCTCATCCCGCCAGAATTGAAACATTTTGAATAATAAACTGTTGCAAACGATAATTATTTCCTTTTATAAAGGTCACGCGAGAATAATCAATGCTTACACGGAAAATAATTAATTTTTATGGTTCGTTTAAAAGGGGAAAAAGTTACATTAATTGCAACTGTGGTAAAAGCACGAACTGTTTTTAGAACATTTTTATCGTTTGGGGGTAATTTATAAATTTCAATTTAAAATTATATCATCAGATATTTCTGGTGTTTATCATCAGTTATAATAAGCCGTGATTTTAATGCATAGTACCTTTTAATTCTTTAATTGTCAGATTTTTTTTAAATATTAATATAAATCTTGACGATGACTTTCATTTATTAATATTTTTGAAAAATGCATGTTTTTTCCCTTAGTTTTCGGGCCTCCGGGTTTTTTTTCCCTCATGCAGTTTAAATTGTTTCGTAGGCTTCAAAAATTTGTTTTCTAATTCATAAATGTGTAAGCTGTGTAGAATTACATCTTTGGGGAGCATTTTGTGAATATTTTTAATCTGCTACAGTGCATTGAAGGATTGGTATTTTGGACGTAAAATTGTTAAAATTTCCCATAATATTGCGATTATACCTTGGTTTTGTAGTCATTTTGTAAAATTCAAATGATGTGAAAGTAACGTACCAAAAGTTCTTAAAAGTAAGTATATTATTGATATTTTTTATTAAAATTTTAGTGTTTTGTAAGTTATTTTTGGAAAATTTTTCATACTGTCATTATCATCACCGAAGTCCTATACTTTTCATTTAATTTGCAGTCCATCCAGCCCTTAAAAAAGGAAGGAATTTTGGATCTTTACAAGGTCAAGTTCGAGTAAATGTAAGGACGTGGCTTAACATTCTGAGTACATAGTTATGAGAGTGAAAACTTATTGATAGAAATGTGCAAGCCGAGATCGATAACGCCGTCTGTCTCGACTCAACCATTGATCCAAAAAGATTTAACTCCTAACTTTTTTGACGCTCACAGTGTATTATTATTATTAGAAGATTCTTGTAAACAAATGCGTGTGTGTGACGATTCAAAAAAAGTTATTCAGTGTGCATTAAAATGCGTGCCTGCCTTATTGATGATCAATACGATGGACAGAAGAAAGTAATCGAGATCAAAATCATTGGAACCATGAACTAATTCGAACGAGTGATTTAATATGCTAATCTTCATGGATTGTGCGTGTTTTTTCCTCTCTCTCAAGCTTTAATCGTCCGTTTTTATTCTTTTATGTTACAAAATGTTTCGTTGAAAAAACGTTTGCTATTTATTGTATGTGTTACATTGGTGACGTTTGCGACCTGTGTCTAGAACAGTGGTTTCCAAGGAAACTTTTTTATACCAAAAAATTGTCCATGAACTTCGTAGTAAAATAACTCTTATATCAATTTATATAATAGAAAAATTACAAATTTAACTTTTATGCCCTCAAAAGGATAAATAAAAATGATATTGATAAATATTATATCATTAGACTGTTCTAATCGATCCGATTTCCATCGTACAACGCTTGTCGTTGTATTTTATGTACCTGTCTATAATAATTTACTCTAAAATTATTAATTTATAGAATTTGTTAACTCGCAAAAATTAATGGCTTATTTATTTTAACTTTCTTTATAGTGGAAACGGGTTACAAATATTTTACTTTCTATTAAACCTGTCATAGACCCCCTAACAATATCCATGCACCCTAAATTACAAAAGTTTTATTTGACCACAGACTTCTCAGCAGTCATTTGGGACCCTCAGAGACCGAGCAGAAATCACATTGGGACCTATGGTCTTGAACAGGGGTCAGCAACCTATGGCACGCGTGCCACATGTGGCACGGGGTACAACACTCAGTAGCATTCTGCTCTACTCTATAAATTTATCAATATTTGAGCGGATAAAAGTTGATAAATTTGTAATGGTCCTTATTTGACAAAATATCTTCAGAATTAAGGACTTTTTTTTAACGCAATTATGAAAAAATATGAAGATAAATTTACAGCTATTTTGTAAAGTATTGAATGTCATACTGTAGAGATTTAATTGTTTGAAGAGAGAAAATTAATCTACTTTGCATTCCGCTTTTAGTTCTACGTCTAAGGAAAAAAACCCTTCCTCATATGAAAAATAGTTCGAGTTCGCAAAGGAATTGTTTAACAACTGAATGCTCAGAATCGTGTCGAATTGAAAGTCACAAATTATACCCCTGATTTTGTGTTATGAAAATATAATGGTGCAAGCATTAGGTTTTATTTAACTATAATGAAGGGAAATACTTATATTTTATGTTTTCTATTTCTTATTTTAATAAATATGTTTAAAAGTACTAAATATATATGTAAAATTTGAATTTTTAAATATTTTTGTTGAAGAAAAAATATTTTATGCTGTTTATTTTTATGTTAAGAAACATCTTTAAATAAATGATGCAAAATTAAAAAATACATAATAAAACTGTAAACCTCTATATTATTGACCTCAATTCTCTAACTCTGCATGCATTATCGCGAGAATCGAAATGTTTCAAACATGTCCTGCTGAGTGACACTCTGAAACATATTGGTAGGTTGGTTTGGCAAGCCAGAGCTAAAAGGTTGCCGACCCCTGGTCTAGAATATCGCAGTTTGGAATTTTGACTTTAGCTTAAAATTGTCACGTTGATGTTAAATTCAATAATTCCTCTCAAATTTTCTTGTAATATGGCTGAGAAAATGAAATACCAATTCAGGTACCAACAGTCATAATGGATATAGCTATGTAGTTAACATAGTTTTAGCGTAGCGTTTGTTTGTAACAAATCTCTCTGTGAATACATTCACACACACACAAGACACAATTTACCCAATGGCATTGTCGTTTTATGTTTCTTGAAATGGTCGGGACAGATATCCATTAAATAATTTTAAGAAAATTTGCCAATTTTTGAATGCTTATTATTTTTTTCATATTAAGAATTGCGTGTCTTCCTTTGTTTTCATTTTAATCCTATTAATACGACTATGGTGGAATTTATAAAAGTAAAATGGAATGTAGATGCTTTCTAAGCATGTTCTGAGAAGCTGTGCTGGTCGATTTTTTCTTCTTTATTTCTGCTTTCCTCTTTCACTGAAGGGAGTATGTGCTCTTGTAGTCCTATCCCGCCCATATATTTATCGCAAAATAAATCAGTAGCCTATGTTAAAATATAAGCTGTACATAAAGAAGAAACTATTTTTTTTAATCTCAGGTATGTCTGTCCGTGTATTTCGTTTTGAAATCTACCGGCGTTGACATTGGATGATAAAATTTTTATGTCATTATTTTTAAACATTAACGATAAAAGTATTTTGAGAAAAAAAATTTAATTACATTTGAATACCTTTTTAAGTGATAATTTTAACGGTCACTGCATAAAAATTACTCTGCATTATAATAATTAATGAAAATGAATGGTGATTCAATCTTAACTTGATTTCATTGGAAATCAGATAGCAACTAATGATAGTTTGGATCAGAAAATTTAAAAAGATAAATCCTTTAAAAAAGTAGTATTATTTCACAACCCGTGATTTTTTCCGCCATTAAAATTCCATAATAGCATAGAGACTGTTAAATTGTAATTATTTAAATTAGAGGATTACATCTTGATTAACTGAAAATATTTTTCTAAAATGTTGATTATAATTATTTTAATAGATTGATTCACGTCCGCGCGCGCGAAATCTAGATTTAAATCTAATTAATTGAAGACTTTTCAGAGCGATTTGTGAATAAAATAGTTCTTGCATAAAACAAAATAAATTTTGAATATAATATATCATTATTATATAAATTAACTGTGTTTTTTTTTATTAAAATGAATCGCGCATACTTCTCATAAGGCATAAAAATATTTTTTTTAATGTTTTTTGTAAAGTATATCGTAGTAAAGATATATATATATATATATATATATATATATATATTCAAGAATAACGCGATAGGTTTTTTGTAAAAATGCAGGGAATCTCTTTAGAGTGTTAAAAAAAAGTCAATATTAATTGTAAAGAGTACATAAACTAAGAATACCTGACATTTTGAGTTCATAAATGTAATATTAATCCTACGGAATTTCTGATTTTTTCTCCTCCTCAAATCTAGTTTTAAAATCAACTTGAATGTAATAAAAGTTTATCTAAAAGATAAAAATGGTGAACGTTTCTTTAAAATTGCATTTTTTATGAGATTTTTGAAAATTTTTAAATGTTTATTTTAATAATTCCTTTGTGCGTTCTCATTGACCTTCAGAAATGATCTATAGCTCTTGTTTGAAATGTAATTCGAGAAAAACATTGATTACTCTTTGCTTTTTCGAACGTACTTTATTGCTTTCGAATCGATAAAATAGTTTGGGTTTGAGAAGAATTTCCATTGGATCAACATAATGTTAATTGTTTCACAAAATGTTGACTTAATCTCAAACTTACTAATAATTCTGCTGCAATTATTTTGTCCAATACTAATTGAACCATACTAATTAATGCACAATTTACTAATATATTACTGGAGTTATTTTTATTAATATACATTTTCTTAATTTCAAATTTAAACAATTCAACGATCTATTTCTTTTGAATGGAAAAATTCAAAGAGATTTAATGAAGCAGCACTGTCGATTCCATTCATACATTTAATTAATTTCTTCAGTTAATCGGTGTGAAAATACGTTACATTAAAAAAAAATGAATTTTGCTTTCTGGTTTTCACATTTGACAATGGTTTTTAAACGACGTTTTTATTGAGAATAAGCATTTTAATTTATTATTCGCAACACCCTTTCAAAAGGAGATGAAACGAGAGATAATCAGTTGTTATGCATTGATGCCACAATCTAAAGGTATTTTGGTAAATTGACTAATTAATTCTTTTATGTGTTGCTCTGTATTCTAGGATCAAACATAATTTGTTATTCAAACGGTATGAGCTGGATAAAGTGACTCGCCTTTATTGTATTTCGTCTTAATATTTAAGTTTAAACAATGGTAGAATAAACAGATTAGTTTGATTATTTTTTCAATCAATATCTTTCTTTTTTTTCTTCAAAGTAATGAATAAAAAACTGTTTTCGTAATTAAGGAAAAGCAGATGAAATTTTTCCCCTGTTTGAATGTAGGATCACTTCATAAAAACATAAAGTTCGACCGGAAATTGGAATATTTTTCGTTGTTCGAAAAACCATTCAGACAAGAGTCCCAATTTAGAAAAAAAAAATAGAAATAAGGTATCAAATTATTTCGGTTAAAAAATCGTTTTTTTTCTTTTGCTAAAATAAAGAAATGTCGCAATTTTCTCGTCTGCAATTATTTTCTTTCAGTTAAAGGTTTCTTAAGAAGTAGGAAAACCAATTCTTTCTATTCGAATAATTAATCTAAAATGAAGCCATTTTTTATTATTTTCCTTTAAGTAAAAAATGTTGAATATAATGTGTTTAAAGAATGATATTTTAATTTACATACTTCATGTAATCTGATCTTGTTTCACAATGAATTAATTATGGATTCGTGATGTTGCCATGAAACGATACATTACTATGTATCGTTTTATTGCTAAAATTTTTGTATTTAATGAAAGTAATCGATTTCTAGAAGGCTCGACAAACATCTTCATTTCTATTTCAATTTTCCCCCCTATACATTCAGTGTTTCGCTTTGATGTTATACATATCATCTGCAATTTTTTGGATTGGAAAATTGAAAGTAAAACTTCTGTGTTTAAAAAAAATTCGAAAATTCAAATTCAAATTATTATTTAGCTACTTTTTAAAAATGATAAGATGCAAGCGACTTTTTTTAAAAAATAGTAAAACAAGATATATTTTTTTTTACTTCTAGGTATATATTTTAAAACAAAAACATTTGAAAACACTTCAAATTTATTCCACTCTTTAAATAAAACTTAAGTGAGTTGAATGGACACTTAATAAAGTACATAAATGAACGAGTAATCATTGTATGTTTTTAATAATTTATTTCATTAAATAATTTTTTCATTGTTTTATTACTAATTAAACCGTGAGTTTAATTTATTCCTATTGTTCTTTTGCAGATTGTTTTGTAGATATCTGAATATTGTGAGAAACTTCCATGCACAGTGAGAATTCTAGCATTTCGTGCATTTCAAGGATTTCCCTGTGATGTAAGTTACGAAATGTTCTTTTATTTAGGAGATAAATTTAAAGTATGCTTAATGATTTTATTATTTCAAATTCTGTTTCAATAAAGTAAGGCAACATTATTTTTTTCAACCTAAATCTTTTCTGAAATCAATATAATTTTCAATCAAAATATCTCCGAATAAAAATTGAAAATGAATTCAATTGTCCATATTTGTTTTGGATATGCTTCGTTAGGAAATTTTTTTTTATTATATTGTCATATGTGTGTATCTTGTGTATCTGATTCTATCTTTACTTTGTATATCCACATTGCGTCTGATTTAAATAACTCACTTCCATTATTAAAGATCTACAATAAGAAATAATAAGAATAAAATTAAGAGCTTCAAGTTTAATCTAAATAATATGTGTATTTTGTTTCTTTTATATTTTATAATTGTTCAGTTAATTGTGAAAGAATACTTTTGACGATTGTAATATCTTTATTTTAAAAAAATAAAATTTGTAACGCATCATTTTACATAGGTTTTCCAAACGATTTTTTATTTTTGAATTTCGAATTCTTGTTACGTACAATTAAATATTGCCACACTTTTTATTTTTTAATAATTATTTCAGAAAGTGAACGATGTGTGAATAATATTAGATGAATTCAAAATAAATTCTGCTAATTCTGTTGTAAATTTAAAAATTAATAATTCTGAACAATTGAATTTAGAATAATAATAATTTTAGACCAGAATTCAAATACGTTCGCCGATAGAAAACCCGTTTTCATAATTTGATTTTTGAATATAAATTTATTGTTTTTATTTCTTAACTTAAAACGTACTTGTTTAATGCCAGTCTTTGTTTAATATCAATGGCGTACTTTTAAACATTTTTTTAATTGAAAAAAAAATGCCTTTTTCTTCTTTTTTTTTTTTTTTTTGCAAAACTTATTTTTAGTTTACTGTATTTAAGTAGAGAAAGAGAAACCAGATATAGAGAACTTCTTGCATGAAAAAAAATTGGGCTGTAAAAAGAATTAGTCGTACATGAGAACATGCTGCTTTATACGCATTAGCGATATAAAAGATATTAAAATTAAAGTATCTGTCCATGTTAAAAAAGACGATTCTAGAACAAACCTCTTACGCTTTTGCATTAAAATATCCGACTACTTGCGGCAGCTCTTTTTCGTTTTTGTTTTTTTAGTAATGGAGATATCAGGATTTTTTCTTTGTGGCTTTTAGATTTATTTAATGCATTTTAAGAAAAATGCTGAATTTAAGAAGAGTAAAAAATTATTATTACCAAAATGGGAAAAAATTGGTAAAAATTTACGAAAAATTAACATAAACGGGGCCCATTCTGTACAAAAAGCTTATGCACAACTTTTCAATTTTGATGTGTTGCTTTGCTATTCATTTCTGAAATGACCATGATAAAAGATATTTTAATTTTACAAAAACTGGAGCACTTTATCTTAGTTATTATATGAAATTGCTTAAAAGAAAACAGTAATTATTTTCACATAAGGGACTGTAAATTTTGAAATAAAACAGTGATTGAGAAATCTGAAGGTTAAAACACTTCTACTACTATACAGAAAAAAAAACATAACAAATTTCAGTTACCGTAAAATCCGGCGTATAACGCGCACCTATACTTCTTTCAAGCTGCAATTTTTAATTTTTAGGTGTATTCGCCGTATAACACGTAACCCCTTTTTTTCGAAAAAACATGGAATGCAAGTATGCAATGCTTTTATAGTTTGAAGTCCTTTTTTCGAGGTATCATTCCAAGTTTTAGAAAAACATAATACACAATTTTAGAACTACAACCCTTAAAATTCATAATGTATCTCATTTCTTTTAAATAAACAATGTTTCGATAAATGCAGAAGTCTAATTTATTTCTATGCTCATCTTTTTTTTTACTTTTAAAGTTATTTTTGTACCCGGCGTATAGCGAGCACCCGTAAATTTCCATCTTATT
This sequence comes from Trichonephila inaurata madagascariensis, assembly GCA_019973955.1. NCBI lineage: Eukaryota > Metazoa > Arthropoda > Arachnida > Araneae > Nephilidae > Trichonephila > Trichonephila inaurata. The sequence goes on along the minus strand of BMAV01021069.1, from coordinate 25,581 downwards.
TTATGTGTTATAAGTGCGCGTTATACTCCGGATATTTTACGGTAATTATTTTCAAAACTTTTTGAGCAATCGCTGTCTCCGTTTGAGCATTTTCTAAAAACTCACATTTCAAATAAAACGCATTTTAAAGTGTGACATCTTGCTTAAAGTTGTGGCATTTTCTTTTACTAAAACACTCATAGTTTTTGTTCTAGTGAATGGGAAATAAAAAACTTGCTATTTTTTTTAAAAAGCTTATAAGATGGCCTATAAAAAAAAATCCCCCAAAAAATTGTTAATTTTTGACAAAATTCACGATTTTAGGGTAGTCGGGATACCTTAAGTTGAGAGATATAATTTCATTTGAATAAAACAAGTGTTACTTTGTACTTTTAAAAAATTGTCTATATTAAAATGAGGTTTTTAATACGAGCTTTATAATTCTCTTTCATTAGCTGTGAAATAGTCATATTGAGTAAGTAAAGCGAAAAAGAAATGGTATTGGAATTTATTTCGGAATGAATAGATTCACTATCAATGTTTAAAATAGAACACCTTCTCTAACCGCCCCCATTATTTCACATCGAATTGTCCACAGTTGTGTCGTCAAGTGAATCATTTTTCTCCGTTTATAAATGCGATCAATACCAAAAGGATAGATTTCTTGAAGTTTTCTTGTAAGTTGTCTCCAGGCGGTGTCGCTTCCTACAAAACCGGAATGGATCAGTTCTGCGGAGGTTTTTTCCTCTGTAGACGTCATGCGTCAGAAAACCCTACACTTTCCAAGAAAGCGCTGCTGACTTTTGAAAGATTCTTGAGAAGAAAGGACTCAATTTTTAAAGAGAAGACTTGCTCCTTTCCGTGAAGGATACTTAGTGGCGGAGTTTAAGCAACTCCACTGCCTCTTGAGTTTTCCTTAAACTGGAAGATTCGTTAAATTGCCGTGGATTGAAAATGGGAATGAAATGGTGGCTAGTGTAATGGGGAAATCTTTCGCTTTAGCGGTTTAGTTTTGCACTGGTAATGTTTCTTGGGAAATCTGAAAGCGCTCATAGCTTATTAATCTGAGATGCTATGAGAGGAATGAAAAACTTGCCTAAAAGTATTTTATTCCAATTAGTTGCAAAATAACTCTGTTAGGTCAAAGTGTTTGAATTTTAAAAAAAAATGTAACCTTGCTTAGATTAGTAATAGGTAAATGTATGGCTCAAGAGTTAAAAAAAAGCTAATGCATTAATACCTTTTTAAGAAGCTACATTGCTTGTATTTAAAAAAAATATTGCCATATTTTGACAGTTCATTTCAAGCATTGTAAATAATAAACAGATTTATGCATTATATATTAAAACTCGATTATCATTAAAAAATTTCCAGTAATTTACAGTAGGAATCTAGGGTACTATTTAAGATTTCAATTAATATTGAAAGTTTTAATTAATGAACTGGAATTTAACAACCTGGCTTCGTAATTGTTTGATCTAAATTGTGAAAAGTACAGTATTTTTCAAATATATAGAACGCGTATAATCCCCCCTCCCTGAATTTGACGTTGTTTTTATCCCGTTTTCTTTAATAGTGAAAATACTTGCCTTTTTTATTGAACATTTTCAAGCTGTCAAATTCTTCCCGATGCTAGGTCCGCTAAACGCAACCAAAAACTTCGTAGTTTTGTGCCCTCTAAGATGACGAAGTCGACACCTGAGCTAACACCCTTCTTTTCACATCCCATAAAGCGCCGATCTAAGGATTTTATGTACGTAACCGTAGTGGAAACAGGGCGTGAATATGTAGTTGAAAGCATTACAGGGCTTAGTTCGAAATCAAGATGTTTTGGTTCCCACAGCATTGCTTGTCTTCCAAATGCTAAATAATTTAGTTTTATCTTTTGTTCGTAATTCACTTTTATGTGTGTTGATAAAGAATTTATTATAACCATCAATATTGGTTTTGTCCGTTATCTTTGAAAGAAACTATCGAATGTAAACCTGATTCTTATTGTTTATTTTTAAATGTATCATTGTAAGAATTGTGAATTTAAATGTTATACGAGGAAACGTGCACTTCCCCGTTTCCAGAGAAAACCCCCGTCTTTTGCACCTTTTCGATTTAAAACTTCCTTTGGTATAAGCCGGTATAATGGCGCGCACTATGACTCCAACGGCCAAAAGATCACTGAAGCATGCGTAATTTCCTTTCTTTATCTTGAAAATCCTGTGTGAAATTTAGTTAACGTTATGGAATTCCGCCGGAAAACCATAAGGTTAGAAAAGTTCTGTGATTTTTTTTTCTTTTCTGTCCAGACAAATCGACTTTAGCCTTTACTCCCTTTTTTCCCCTTTCCCATTTCCACCCTTTTTAAAATGCATTTTCAACGAGTCTAATATCGTGACTCAAAGCGGATTTCAAAAGCAGCTGGCGTATTCAATATGCAGACGACAAAAAAGAGCAATGAATAAAATTATATTTCGAAAAAAAGTCGTCCAGTTCGTTCCACGGGAAGCTCAGTCAACCGTGAACAGAGGACATGAGTTAGTCTTGATGATGATACCAATCTTAAATGAAAATTGTCTCTGTCTGGGGTTAACGGAAAAACACCTTTTCGGCTCGCTATGGTCACATACTTAGTAGTCTGGTGGTACGCAAGGTCGTCTGTGCACCAACTCGCAATCCAATGACAGTGAAAAGTGGTCTGGGCCTGTTTCGTGCTGTGGGCTGCGATGGACGCTTGGTGGAAATTAACCTTAATGATACCCGGAATATGCTTTCTTTGAAAAGGTTGGATCTGTTCCCCAGACACAATAGAACTGTCCAGACAACACATTGAATGACCTCAACAAAAACAAATGTTGATTGACGGTGGCTCGGTGCTGGTAGTAGTTAATTTTTTTGTGTGAGACTTATCCCAATTAAGCTCTGCTAAAATGGTATGAAGTAAACCCAGTCAGAAAAGGATTCCTAGAACGGCTTGTTATATCTGACTGATTATGAATAAAACCTTTTGAATTCCCTCGTATAACAATTCGAGTTGTTGCCACTTAATCTTAAATAAATGTAAAATAATTAATTTGGTGGGCTGAGTGGAACTATTTTTGTATTTTCTGTTGGTTGCTCATCAAAAATGATTTGTTATTATTTATTGGAGTTAAGATGTTTTTTAAAGGTTCTGGGAATCTTTCAATGCAGTCATTTTGATTATTCTTTTGTGTTGGTTCTATTTGTATTAATTTTTTATTTGTTTCAGTTGCATCATGTGTAAAAATCTTTTGATTTTTTTTTCAAATACCGTGTTTATATGTGATAAATTTTCTTGTGATACTGTGATTTAATTTTTTTTTTTTCGTTTTGTTCATCAGATCAAATTTTTGTTATTTATGTATCTTTTTCAAATATTTGTTTCATTAAGCAATTATAATTTTTGAATATATTTTTACCTTTATCATCAGAGATATCATTGATTAAAACTAAACTTGCTGTAGAATTAATTATGATTTGTTTTAAAACTGAAATTATTTTGTAGGAAAATTGCACTTTCATTTTCAAACATCCTTTTATTCCCCAAAATCTTATTTCTTGTTGCCATTCAGACTTTCAAAATGTTTTAGAAATTTCGTTTATAGATTCAGTATTTTCCACAGAATTATTTTGCTTGGAATTTGATGAATGGGGCTATTTGGTAAGTCAGTATCACCAAATTTTATAAGATAGACTAGTTTGAGTTTATTGATTCAAGCACTATATTCTTATACATCCTTTAATTTGAATTTTCAAACCTTCTAATTGAGTTATCGTTTGTGCATTCAAACTACACATTGACAACCATCTTTCTTGGAAACCATATAAGTAGGACTTGCCTAATCTGATTAAGATTACGGACAATAATATTCACTCTAACATATACTGACATTCATGTTTATATATATTATATATAATAGTTTGTAATATTTTGAAATCTAATTGTCTAGCTTTAGCATAAACAAGTTATCTTTTATGTCATATATCATGGTGAGCATGTTTCAATTTAGGTACTGGTAAATTTGATTTAATAAAAATATTTAGGATGTTGTGCAACAAAGGAACATAGTTAAAATTCTTATTTAGATTATTGACAGCATTTTCATAAGATATAATGGCTAAATTATTTCGAAATGACAGAATAATTATTCAATGAATTAGTTGTTTTTAAGATCGTCAGCTAAATGTTTAAATTAAAAATCATCTCATGACACTTTTATCTACTCTAGCTGTTAGCAGAGAATTTCAGATTTAAATTTAAAGCTTGAGTTTAGAGTTGAAATTAAAACTCTATAAAAAAATTTCTGTTCTATTTGCTGTATATACTTAGAATAATCTATTGTTGAAGTATGGTGCGTTAGTTAACATTATAGCATCTTAATCTATCTTAGTGTTTTTGTCCCAAACAGTAAACGAAACGTTAAGATATCCTGTTTCGTCAAGGAATTACTCTACTTCTCTCGACATTCACTGAGTAATAGTTCTCAAATCGACAGCTTTCAGCTAAAACTTTACTTTTTAAAAAAGTAGTATTTACTTTTAAAATTAAATCGTTTATTTGAATGGCTACGAAGTAGTAAGATATTTTGTGATTTTGGTCAACAAAGCTCATTTATTTTATTTAAATCATTTTTTTTTTTCTAAGACAGCTAGCTATTCCTAGCAAATAAAGCATTACTAGGCTTAATGGTTGCAGAAGCAGTATATAGTATTTCTTTTTCAGCTTTCATCTCATAAATTTTGTTAGTCATTATGGCTAATCTGTCTAAATTTTCTTTTTTTCAGGCGTTTTATATCCAGCCATAAATATTTTTAATTTTTCCCAAAAAATTATCTGCTATCGAACTTTAAAGTTTCTTCAAAAAGCTGATTTGGCTTATAAATTTCAAATTCTAATTCAGTTACTAGATGTTGAATGTGTTCCCTTTTCATTTACTTTGTTAGTACTTAAATGCCTTTTTTTACAACCTAATATTTTTATCGGATTTATGGCTTTTGTGATCTATTCTATATATTCAACATGCTTTGACTCTGGCTACGATTTGAAATTATTGAACTTAGTAGTAATTTTATTCATATGTGAATTTAAGCTGCTGCTTGGGAAAACCATCTGTTGAAGTAATTTTCGTTTGTATTAAAATTCGTCATGCAGATCAGGTCTCAACTGTTGAAGTATTGATAACTTATTGAAATTTGAAGCTCTTTTAAGGAGATCGCAGCTTCATTTTAAAACATTATTTTATTCTCTAAAAATCAACTTGCTGCCGTTTAGATAAAACAAAAACTTTGTGAAACTTCATAGGTATTATATACGTATACGTTTATATTCTTGATAAAGCTGTTTTAATTACAGAACGACTAAATACGAATTAGTTTTCTTTGTTTAGAGTTTTATACAGTATTTTGTATAATGGACATTATTTTCTATTACAATTATAATAATCCTTTTATTTTCTATCACAATTATAATAATCCTTTTATTTTCTATCACAATTATAATAATCCTTTGAAATAACGTTTACACATTTTAATTTTAATGTATTATATTTCGATTTAATCCATATTTAGTCCTCAGTATTTTTATAAAATTTATTATAATATATTTTTTTAATATTATATTATTGTTTATTCTATTATTTCTTTGTATAGCGCTATTGGCCAAACTTCGCAATTTATTATTTTTTATCGTATGCTTTATATTTGTAATTCAATATTCATTTCGTTTTGAAGTATATCGTTTGCTTTATCTAATTGAACTCTCGAGTGAAGTAAAAGAATTAGATTCCATTTGGATTTCATAAAATTTGTATTCACTTTTATTTTCTTTTGTTACATTATATTTATATTAAAATAGAATAATCCAAACATACTACGAAATTAAACCATTGCATACTTTTTTTTAAATGAGTTTAAAATTTCTTATGTTGCTTATGTGTATGAAGTCGAATAGTGTTATAGTGATCTGATATTTTAGACTAATTTTACTTTATTTCTTCCCTATTTCATGACTAGGTTATAAACAGATCCTGCGTGTTCATGCTATTTGTTCATTTTATGACTTTTCGAGAACATAACTACTGACGGAGTGTCACTAAGAAGGTAAGATTTCTGTGCTTGTTTCTTTTGGAAGGTAAGTTTTCTTTTGCTTTGTTTTGGGGTTGATAAGGATGCAGCAAGTAATATTGATTAGCTAGTATATGTGCATGTTAATATATTGGAACACTTCGCTCTCTGGAAGTAGTTCTTGCATCGTGTCGTCTGTTTGAAGCTGAAACATGGACATGTTGTCCCGAAGAGAAGGAAGGCCATAGGTGGGTGAAGTGCCGAGTTGCTCTCACGTGCTGCATCAGGTGCTTGTGACTGCGCTTCACGAGAGTCAGGTACCTGAAGTAGCGCGCGGAGAGCCTGCGGCCTATCATCGCCACCACCTCTCAACCAAGTGATCTCAACGTGCACCGTCCCAGATCCCTCTACCCTCAGGTAAGGGATTTCATTGCATGCATATGCCACAAATTGCATGGATGTGGATTACATTGACTCTTTTCCTTTCTATCTCTGGATCGATTTATAAGATGGATTTTAAAGGTTTTCCTTTATTTTTTTAAAATGTGATTTTTTCCCCTTTTATTTAGTAAATGCATTTAGATGGATGGAACTGTGCCTTAGAGCTTGTAGTTTTATTAGTTATTAAAAAGTGGTCACAGTAGCTGAGTGGAAAGCATTATTATATTCATCATACAACAGCTGATGTTATTTTGAGCACAATGCGAGCGAGTATTGAAAAGTTTTAATTATTTCTAAAAAGTTTAATCAAGATAGAAAACTTTGGTTTTGTTTGTTATTGTTAAGTCTTTTCTACGTAGTCAGAGTACGTAGTCCGTATTTATCTCAGTGTTTTTGATTCTTCGAAAGACATCACAACAGATTGATTTCTTGAAGACATGGTTTGTTTTGTCAAGTCTTTGACTCCCGTAATGGGTATTTCAGTTAAGGAAATAGAAAAAACCCACTTGGGGTGAGATCAGAAGAATAAGATAAATGTGGCAAAATTTCAAATTCACACCTCCTATTCCTCAACCACACTTTGAGGTGAGTGAGCTGGTGCATTGTTGACAAGAAAACGCACCCGTTGGCTATCATATCATGCTGTTCCTTTATCAGACCACTTCGTAGTTTGTTCTGCAGTGTGCAATAGTAACACTAGTGATAGTCTGAGCCTCCTTCGGGTAGACTGTTAAGACTAAAGCCATTTCAAAAACAGACTGCTCCTCTTTCTGCATACTTCTGCTCAGTTATCTTGGGGGAAAGTGAGTCGCTGTGTTTCCACTTCTTTCTTATCCTTTTGGTCTTTGAATTATTTTAACAAATCCGAGTTCCATCCACAGTTACCAGGCGAACCAAAAAGTATTCGTCTTGTGTTTGAGATTTGACGTCTCCCTTGCCATGTTGCACTATGTTTGCTTCAGGAAAAGAATCAATAATCGTGGAACCCAAAGTGGAATGAATAATGGGAATAATAGTGTGAATAACCCAAAGTGAATAATTTTCCATAGTCTGCCGTAATTAAGACAACTCATTCATGATCATTTCGATTGTTCCTCTTCGGTAAGAAGATAAAAGTCTTCCACTTCATTCTTCAATGCTGGTCTTTCACTAGTCGGAGCGTTTTTAAGGGACATGTAGCCAGTTTGAAAATTCTTTTTCCACCTTACGACAATGTCATATAACGGGTTATCCTTTTCATAAACAGACATCCATCCTTTCATCGTAGATTTGCACGACACTGTAACCTTACCATCGCTCTGCGAGCCTCTCTTCATTATGTAGAGGGTTTTTTCAATCTGCGGCTTTCTAAAAATCAGCATTAATAGCGGTGATTTACCACATTTTGAGAAAAAAATCAATATGGAAGACAAATTGTATCCAGTTTTCGTGATAATTTTTTTGGGAGAGAGATATCGTTAAGTTTATAATTATTACTAATTAGTCTTCTGCGAATGGAGGTGATGTATGTAATGTTTTTTATGGCAGTGTTATCTCCGAGGCTAAAAATGCATCTTAATTCTTTATTCAGAATCAGTAATGAATACAGTAAGAAAAATAATGTTTAAATATTATATTAATTTGTTATTACTATAGGTGTTTCTTGCATGTAGTTAGAACTGCTTAGTCCTATATGTTATTTTTTATATTTTACTGTCCTTTCCGTTCCCAATTTCCTTCTAAAAACCAGATTTTCTGAGATTATTCTCTAGACGCTGATTAGACGTATGAATTTTTTTTAAATTTTGATATGTTTTATATAGATATTTACTTAAGATTCTCTTTGATAGTTAGAATTATAGAATGTTCGGAGTTTTGAGACTTTGAAATATTGTTTTAAATTTCGAGAAAATAAATGTTAGTTTGTCATTATTTTAGTCTGAATCTTGAAAAGTAGGTATGTTTTATAGATTTTGATTTTTTTAAAATTAAATTTTTTTGATGTAAGAAATTTGATCCGATTGCAAAAATTGGAATTTCTTATAAAATCTTCATAATATCCACGGTACTTTTCCGTTAGCCTGGCATTGTGATAAGTAGCCAAATATTATTGCAATCGCCATCATTGATTGATACAGCAACCCTTTTTCGTTGACCTGTTTAGTAGAATTCACAAATCCGGTGCACTTCAGGATGATGCAAATTTGGGATTCGCCTAGACACGCAGGAGGTAAAAGATGTGATATTTTTTTTCCCAAGTAAAAACATTTATTAGAAAACTCACAAAATGGAGCTATGTTTTGTATTCGATGGATGTGTAATATTTTTACCTGTTCCAACATAAAGAATTTTCTTGAATACGGTTTGAAGCATTGATGTTATCATTCTTAACATCTTCAAATTTTTTTTGTTACACCGTATCCAAAATGAAAGATCTGATGTTGAAGAAATTAAACTTGCACTAAGAGTATTTTATGTTCATCTTTAGGGGATTTGGTTAGAAAAGTTCCATGAATGACTTGTCCCCAAAATACCCAAGTGCTGTAATCTATCAAGGTTTGTGATAAAATCACCAGTCAAAGATCGGATGTGATGGATTGATTCCAGGTAAGGTTTTCATGCTTCTTTCAGGTGATTCTTCGCGGGTGAGATGGAGGCTTTGAGCAACTGCAGAGACTGTCACCGGTTGATTGTACTTCATTAGGTGCTCTGGTTAAGGCGAATTCCAGGCATCTAAGGGAGTGCAAATGATAGGTGGCCGATATCACAACAGCTCACGCCCCCGTGAGACAAAGCCCGTCTCTGTGTTCTGTAATTACTGTTCCATGACTTAAATGGATTGTAGAATTTTTTAAATATTTTCTGTAGATAGCTTTTCCTTTTTGATGTCTTTGGGATCAGGATAATCTGTTTTAAAGTTTGTATATGTAACTTTATTCTACTGGATTTCAGTAATTGTGTGAGGTACATGTGAGATTTAAGCTTAAAGTCTGCTTCTCAATTTTTTAGTGAAATATTGAGGCTTTGTACATCACTGATTTATAAGGGGATGGGTTTCTCAGAATTTTTTGTAAATCGAAAGCATGGGTTTTTATTGTTGTTCGTAAAACCTTGTTAAATATTGATTTTCTAAAGTATAACTCTTCACTTTTTATTTTGTTTCTTTGTAGCTTGCGGTATGTACTATGAAACTTCGAGTGAATAATAAAAATACTACGAAAATTTAGATATGTTGCTAACCAGAAAATATAAAATTTAAAAATTTACTATTAGAAGAAACATAAAGAAACACGCCTTTTCTTTGCTTTTAAAGATTTGCTATACTATATTTTATTAATTTATTGAATAGTTTTCGTATGTATTGAAAAAAAGAGATTAGGTTTTAAAAAAACAAACAATAATATGGAAGGAAGTACGAAGTATAGGTTGCAGTCAATTATAAAAGTCAACATACACTTATTAAAATAACGAAATTTAAGAAATTATGTAAATATTTTTAAAAGGATAAACATTTAAAATTTGCGGCAATGTTGCATTTTATAAGAAACAAGCTTTTGTAAAGTAAGCGTTAAAATTAAAATTACTTCTCCAGAATTTAAAAAAATAAAAATAAAAAAATATATTGTAAAATTTATATGCAAATATCTACATACAAGAAGTATTTTGGTAGAATGTCGTAACATTTCTCAAACAGTATTTGCACGTCGTTATTGAAAAAGGAATATTCAGTATGCATCAAACAATTTAAGTTGTTACTTTTCCAGTCAAAATGACTAAAAAAAGCATACTTGTGTGTATGTTTGGAATTCGATAATTGAGAAGAGAATTAGAAAATTTTGCATTAAAATTGCAAAAATTGTTAGGAGTAGTCGGTCTACTGTTCAAACTATTATAACGAATTACGAAAAAAAAAAAAAACCGTATATATTTTTAACAAACATCGTACTGGGCAGCTAAGGATTTTGAATCAGCTTGATGCTCGAGCAAGGTTGAGATATACGTGTGGTTAAATTCAAAATTATATCTACTCCTTAAGGTGTCTGACTACGTTCGGAACCGTGATTTTAAAAAAGCGCATAAATGGATAATTTTCATGATATTTAGTGTCACTTAGATTAGAATACATGTATAAAATTGTTTTAAGGACATTATAACAAAAAAAATTATTTAAATACAATATTTTGGCAAAAAATTAACTTTAAAATCTTTTTTCAAAATATTCTCATTTTTATGAAAATGCTTTGTGACATAGCCATCCTGCGATAGCTATGTCTTGTTGATCCGTAAGCTAGAGGTGTAGGATTATCTAAAAGATGAGACATTTTGTGATTCTTAACACAACTTTATTAAAGTAACTTAAATACTTAATTCTAAATAACAACTTTCTTTAAGTGAGAATAAGCCACAAATTAATCTGAATATTTAAAGTCAGATCACAACTAAGATCACTTATCTTAATTATATTTAATTATCTGCCTAATCTAACTTCCTATACAAAATATTACCTTTTACTGAGTAACCCTCCTTCCTTGGTTGAAGACACTCCTATTCTGCTACTTGTAGATAAGAATACTCAGGCACTATTACTCCTTCTTATAACTAACAATATTAACGAAGATGAGCGTATCCTTCTTCCTTGTGATTAGGTCGTCTAACACTTATTTCGAACTGTTACGCACTAAGTTATCTCTAAGATTACCGTCCGATCTCACTAAACCCTCTATCCTTTTAAAGTATATCTTATTTGCATTTTCGCCCTGTTTCTCTTCTTGGTATTGGGTTGGAAAAGTTTTGCCATTAATCGTGGCCGTCAAAGAACGTAGGAGTTATGTTAGAAGAAGAACGCGAGAGACGTCACATGCTTCTATTTTAATAATATTTTTCCTTTATATAGCTCAGACCTCTCTATAGAGGCTCAAATAGAATTTTTGAAAAATTCATATTATTTTCAGAATTACCACCTATTGTAATAATTATCGGTGTTTTTTTCTTAATATTTCTCCGCTCTGTTGTCGTAAAATATGGATAAACCCACTTCTAAGTTATGTATTTCAAAAATTCTAGTTGAGCCTCTGTAGAGAGGTCTGAGCTATATACAGGCAAAATTATATTATAATAGAAGCATTTTTTACAAAAGAGACTATTTTGAAAATGGGTCATTTTATGTTCACTTTTTGTCAAAATAGTGTGCTTAAATAATTTTTTATTGTAATACTATTCTTAAAACAATTTTATGTACATTTTCTAATCTAAGTGACACTAAATATCATAAATATTATCCATTTATACGCTTTTGCAAAATCACGATTCCGAACCAGTCGGATACGTTAATTAACGGAATATGTTGCTGCGACAACTCTTAAGAGTGTTAATGGAGAAACTGTTCCAAGAATCTGAACCGGCTACCGTGATTCGAAAAATTTCATGTTAGAATTCTGTGAAACAAATTACTTATGTCCAGATCAAATCGGACAAACCGATTTTAACTGATGAGAGTAAATGCAATTTTTTAGAATAAAGGTCTTCAACCCGTGACCCACGGGTCACGAACGGCCCACTGAAGGCATTTTAGTGACCCCTCATTTAAATTTGCGCCTTGTCTGCTTTTTTGTCGTAAAAAACGCCATATTTTCTGTTATTCTTGATATTTAAAACATTTTATTGATGTGTTTGATATCCATATAAGATTAAATTTTCTGAAAATGACGAATCTTTTAAGAATATCACTGTATCTTAAATAATTTATAAAAAATCTGTCTATGCATAAAATTTCGGAAATTTTCTGAAGAAATGGAAGACTGTCATGTTTAATAGTTTGCAAAGTATTTTAATTCGACTTTCACGATCTATTTATGAAGATACAGTCGGACCTCTATATAATGAAGTCGCTAAATACCGGAAAAAAAGTTCAATATATGGAAAATTCGTTATATAGATATCTTTAATTCGTTATATATATATATATCTTTTACTATACTTTATAAACCACATAAAACAAATTTTAATTTCATAAGCTCTATGTATTAAAAAAGTAACTATTCACAACTTTTTTTAAGTTAATGTATGTTTATTTTATATTCCTTACCCATCAAAGAAAAAAGAAAAACTGCAAGAAAAAAGAATGGCGTATTCACTGTATTTTTAAATATTAAAAAATAATTTTATATTAAAATTAACGAATTTTAAGGACATTTTCTAATTTAAAACGTTCAAGTAATATTAAACATACATTATTTTATAACTAGAACACGGGACAACTCCACTGAAGCTGAAAGGGGATATCGAAGATGTTTCTATGTAACATCTAGTGAATTGGACAATGGGGGTTAAAGGTTGCACTTCTTGGATGAAACGTTCAGAACTCGATTGCTCTCAGCGAATTGGGATCTAATAAAACCAGTTTAAGGTTTATGACCACCATAAAATGTGTTTAGAGAGAGAATAACTTGAAATGTTTAGAAATACACTTTAAAAATAGGGAGAAAAAAAATTGTACCACCAAAGAAATGTTCGTTATATAGAAAATACACTTCGCTATAGAGAGGTTATTTAACGAAGAAAATCGAAATTTTCAAGGTTCCAGGAAAAAGTTCGCTGTATAGAAAAATTCGCAATATAGAGGTTCGACTGTAAATATATATATGTCAGAGGTTTGAAAAGATTAGCTTCAAAATTAAGTAAGTAATAAATAAAAATAGAGCGAACTCTTTACCATCGCGTAAGGATTCCTGGGTAAATAAGCCTATTTAAAGGTGGAGCGAGCGCTGACGAAGAAGAACGCTTACTCGAAATGGCTTAGCTGGGGACTCCTTGCCTAATTGGTTGTTATTGTTCTACTCGGTTGCGCGCCAAAGGGCCGCCATGTTGGATTTTATGTAATTGAAGCAAAATAAAGAAGTTATTATAGAGATGATGCCTTCCTCATTTTACCAGCAGGCCTGGGGCCTGACATATATATACTGTATATATAAATACACACAAATCTGCTAACACCATTTCTTCCCTTAGAATCAATTGTAGTCTTGTAAAACAAACCTCCCTTTTTTTTATATAAATTTCCTGACTACAGTATTTCTTTTTTGACGGTCGTTTGGCCCACGAATCACTGTGAGTTTATTAATGTAGTCCGCGGATCATTATAAATTTATTAATTTGGCCCTCGAGTGTGAAAGGTTGAAGACCCACTAGATTAGAAAGTGATGAGCATGGTAAAATTTATCGGCGCAGAGACAAATGTCTCAATTATCAACAAGCATAATTACATAATTATTGTTTCAAATCATAATTATTGTTTCTATTGTGAAATATGATATAGGGCAGCGGTCTCCAATCGGTGCTCCGCGAAAAAGTTTTGATGGTCCGCAGAAAAATTGTGGGACATTATCTATATTCTTATGAAGATTTAGTTTCAATAATGACGAGTAAAACAAAACGTGTTATGGAATATAGTTATACTTTTCTTTTAGCGAAATTTTTTCTGAGTTCGGCGACATTTGAAAGAAGTAGTTGGCAACCACGGTAAATTAACACACGGCATAACACTTCAGTCTGTGGACATAGCTTTGCGTTTGCCAGTTTGTTCTTGTTTTTTGTGAAGTTGGATGGAAATGTAAAAAGAGATATAAATAAGTGATAATATAGTTAAAGTGGTCCGCCATATAGGGGTCAGTTGTATTAGTGGTCCCTCTTATAATGGTCAATCATATTAGTGGTCCGTCAAATATAAAATTATACGGTACTTACATATTATCGCAACCTATTGGCGACATTATATGAAACGAAGCACCTAGTTGCCAATTCAGTGTATGCGACACGTAGGAAATCGGGGTTGCCAACTTGGCGAGTTATTAACAGAGTTGGCGATTGTTGAGATAATACGTAAGTCCCGATTATAATTTAGTGGTCCACAGAGATCTATAGATTGGCGGCCGCTGGTATAGAAGGCGCCAGACGCCATCATGTGTAGGGATCAGTTTTTGCTACTGGTTTGAGGAAATTTACCTTTATTGAAGGGATGATAGATTGTTTCAAATACCTTCAGAATAACGTGCAGGCTGCTTAGAACTTAAATCATTTGATCTTTCAACATAACAATCTAAAACTCATATCGAAGATTCTGAAAGAATGACTCCTTTATAAAGTATCTGCTTCTCTTTATATCCCTCTTCAGTAGTCTAATTTGGATTCCATAGAATGTGTATGGAAAGAACTTTACAGAAAAGCTAGAAAATACAATGTCTGAAGTAAAAATTCCTGAAAAATTCATTGTTGTCAGCCATCCTGGTTTGAAATTACCTCAAGTGTAACACAAAAACGTATTTCCTCCTGTCGTCGTTGATTCACAAGACTAAATTACACACAATGTTACGTTATTTCCAACTGTGTTAGTTGTGCTAACTTTTCATTTGCTTGATATATATGTATACTTTTGCGTTATGTGACTTTCATTGAATGAATTGTTTTTCGTTTACCAGTTTGAGAAGTGTTTTTTTTTAAATAAATGTTTGTGAACACAATTAGTATTTCAATATAAAAATGTTACAGATTTTTGTTTTTATAATTGAATAAAAAATTGTTATTTTTTGAGGATATATGTTGACTTGTGTTACTGGCTGTACTTTTTGTATTTCTAACGGTTTGTGTGAATAAAGATACGTAAAATAGCAATTCCTAACGCCACTAGACAAAATTGATGAATCAAAGGGATTCTAATTATTATGCTAATGGATAAATTAACTTGTAAAGAATCTTAAAATTGCTTAGTAAATAATAATTAAAAAGTTCCTCTCTGAATTTTGTTAAATTCTTATAAGTTTCTGTTGTTTTGTTTGGAGAAGAGGGGTTAAAAATGGATCATCTGATATTAAACATATCTTAAACATTTAACGATAAAAGTTCTGTAACATTTGTTTTGTAAATTTATACGTTTTTTGCAGAATTGTTTTGCCTTTTAACTATTATCTCATTATTAGTCTTGGAGAGCTAGTGGTGTAGCGAAGAATATTAGGGCCCCCATACAAAATCAGGTTTTGGGTCCCAAGCCAGATCTTACAAAGGATTCCTAAGCAATACCATAACATAGGCTTTGAGACCCCTAGAATCCTGCCCCTCGGGATGCAGGGGTGTATGTTACGATACTGTTGTAAGCATATAACTGTAAGCTTAGGTGGTCATCAACAGTGTAACGGACAAGGGTTTCCCATATCCTCATCCTATCACGAGAATAATCCATTTTAGATTATCTGTCAACGGCAAGACATTCATGTTCTATGCATATCACTCCGTACGATAAGTTTAATTAAATTACTTGATAATTATTAAGCGTAACATCCTATACAAGATAAGCGTAAAGGATATTGATATTCTGAGAAAGCTTGTTTAGCTCTATGGTTCAGTAGTTTCTTAACTAAAATCACAGTAATTACAATACGAGAATAGAATGATTTATCAAGATATGGGCAATCTGTGAACACTTTAACGTTGGAAAGGGGATTTCTGATTATCCATTAATATTTACTCTATAATATCAAAAGCTACGAATGACTTGTATAATGCCTTTTTTTTTTGCTCTTCGCTATGTTAACTTTCATCATTACCATATTTAAAATTGCTGATTCATTTTAAAAATTTTGCCGGATGTTGGCAACAACACTCTGCCAGCCAATCAGTACAAATAACTGTCACCCTTAAGATTGCACCTTCTGTTGTCACGTTTGAACAAGTTTTGAAAAAAAGATAGCTGAAGAAATACTTTTACACCGATATAGAGGCATTACCTGTTCAACAATCTCATCTCTGCGAACTCATTTATTACTTACCGGTAGTAACTTCTTAAGGCTTGGTGCCTCAGTGTAAAAGTACGCTCCACCTGTGACCTTTTTAAGTAGACAGTATTGCATATGTCGTCAAATACTAGTACAAACGGTAACCCATAACAAATAAATGTGCTTGGGTCATAATCTCACACTTCCAAGCATAAACCGATTTGACCTAGGCCTAGACACAGACTAGTTCAAAATTCCCAGTTTTTAGGGGAATATGTCCGGGAATAGTATTTAACGATTAAAAATTTTTTCGATCATAATCTTATTGAGGGAGGGCCCCTTGAGGCCGAAACCTTGGGCCCCAGCTCAGTTGGCCAACGCCTTAAATAATCCTAATACTAGTTGGATCCGATTTCGTTTTATCGCCCCAGATTAACATCATTATTGTCCACAGGATCTTATGATTCCGAAATAGAGCCAAGTGGCGAGAACATGACTTAACTGTTACCTCTTTCCCATCCTAATATCTCCATCAAACCATGCGAAGTATGTTAAACAATTATTCGACCCTTAATTATAAGAAACACTAGCATTCAGATGTAAAAGTCTTTAATATCCATCAAAGTATTCCCCTTGAGCCTGTTACACTCTTCTCCCAACGATTTTGCCATTGGTGGAAGCAGTGCTTCTTTTAAGGTGGGCGCAGTAGCCTGTCGCATTCTACGTGATGATTTCTCAGGACGAAATTCTGCTCCTTTTCTAAGTGATTTTCTGGTTTATAATCTCAGAGAATCACCAAGCTTTCCACAAATTTAACACTTTTAAGTTTTTCTGTCATTTTTTTTTTAAAAAAGAAAATCCCACGATGTTTGCTCATTGGCAGTTCTTCGGTAGTTGGCAGCTTCACCAAATGGAAAAAATTCACACGCTATAAGATCACCTGTGCTTGTAGATGTCGTCCATGTCACTTGACCATGGTTCAAAATTACGTGGTCCGTCGCCAAAAGCCCTCGTGTAGCTGAACAGTGCGACGTTTATATTCAATCAATAAATCAATCACCTGTGCTTGTATACCATACCGTGCTTCACGAGGTTAATTTGTTTCCGAACGAAAAATTACAATCGGATATTTTTTTAACATCCTTATAGATTTAGTGAAATTAAAATTTTAATCCCGGCCGGAGTTGGAACATCGTCCTCCGTAAGTTTAGACCACTTATACTCACCATTGTATGGAAATACTACATTATGAAATTCTAATTCAAAATAGAGTTCTTTTTCATTAATATAAAACACATAAACTTGTAAATTTTATTTAACTACTGGTTTAAATTTTTGTGATTTCTATTCCAATTTAAATAATGCTAAATTGGTGAAACACAGAGAAAAACTAATATGACTATAACATCTATACAATTCCCGTTGGTGTGCTGTGGCAATTAGGATGGGGGTCAGCAAAGGCGTCGTTCTCGTCGCTTGATCGAGGTTCAAAATTACGAGGTCCGTCGCCAGTAGCCCTCGTGTCAGCATTATAGTGCGTCGTTAATATAATTTTCACTCATTTCCACCCCTTTCTATTTGTTTGACGAGTGGGGTGCCAATTCCTCCATTGCTTGATCGAGGCTCAAAATATTGCGTACTCCATCGCCAATAGCCTTAATGTAGCTTCAAAGAGAGTGACGATAAAAACATAGTCAGTGTTTCTTAAACTGTGGGGAGCACCCCTTGAGGGGCGTGATAATCCTACGCGGGGCGCGAGCATATTGAAAAGTCAAAGATAAAAGATTATTTAAAAAAATCATTAATTTACTCAAAGGAAGGAATACAAAATGCATTTTGTTGTTGTTGCTCATGCCACCTGCCTGACATAGTCAGATCGAGGCCCACGAAATTCATCGTGGCAATGGGCTAGATGTACACCTGTCGTTGGCTCTAAGCCTTGAGCACCATACAGGTGACAGTACGATTTAGTTTGGAGAAATTCCCGAAGGAACGATAGATGGCGACACCACCTATCTCCACCTCCACAATTTAGGCATGGAACTGAATTGGAGGGAAATTTTCTCCAGTTCCCTGCACTCGTGATTCAGCCCACAAGACTGTCGGACCCACTGATTTAACGAGCACGTGCTCCGCGTGTATTCGGAGAGTATTTGGCGGTACGGGCATCGAACCCAGGCCTTATGGTCCGGTGTCCGGTGCTCTGACCCCTAGGCTATCTACGGTCCCAAATGCATTCTAAACTATGAAAAGTAACATAATGCGTATCATTACTAAAAAGTAACTCAAAATATTTGTTGTTACTAATGCCGCCAGTCTGAGGATGTCGGATAGAGGTCCACGAAATTCATCGTGGCAAATATTTGGATGTGCGCCTGTCGTTAACCGTAGCTTTGAGCAACATTCAGGTGACAGTACGTTTTGGCTCGGTTCCACCCAGCTTTTGAGGGAGAACACCCTAGGGGTGTGATCAGGGGCCTCTCAACTTTTTCCCGCTTCCTCCAACCTCACGAAAGAACTTGTGGCTCGACGACTATTTGGAGTACCTCCATGCCGCAAAGGCACCATACATTTACAAACACCTGTACCTGTACTTAAAAGCCCAGGTCCTACAGCACAGCAGTCGCACTATACCAGATGGGCGACTACTTAAAGTATTTATTACTTAATATTAGCTTAAAATATTTATTACTTAAAAGTAAACATACAAAATTTAATGTTTTTATTGATAATTCGTGGGGTTATATATATTGATGTTGCTTTAGCGTAAAAATACATTAATAATGTATTCAATACATTGTCAATGTATGAGGAGGGCGCGATGAAAATTATGATTGAAAATTGGGTCGCCAATATTGAAAGTTTGAGAAGCACTGCATTAAGCTAAATCCCCCTGTATGCCTTAATTTTTTGTGTACCTTTTCAGTTACAGTAAAATACGTTTAACGCAAAAACGCTTAGACGAAATTTCGGTTAACACGAAATAATACAACGGTCCCGACAAACTACTATGTGTTTTCATGCATTTTGTTTTTCTTAACACGGACAAAAATCGCTTAACATGGAAAATTTTTTCTCCAGGGAGTGAACAAAATACGGAAAACACCAGGGATTTATAAGAGGGGTGTGAAATGAAAGAGAGGTGGTTTCACATAATTTTTCTGTATTGGACTGTCCTACTGTATCATCGGAAGAATTCGGTGTAGTAGATGATGATAATCTGTGTACAGCCCCAACTATGGCAAATGAAAACATTTGGAGTTTGTTCAAAGCTAAAAAAATATTATTGATACAGATTATGACGGTGAAAATGAAATGAATAATGCAACTCCTATTCCCTACGTCATCCGAAATGAGGAACATCATGAAAAGTATGCGCAGTTATTTAGATGCACATTCCAAAGTTGAAATGAATAACAAAATGGACGACATAGAACCATTTTTTGACAATTTGATGTTAAAAAAGATAATGCAAAGAAAAATATCAGATTATTTTCCAAAAACTCAATAGATGTTTTGTTTGTCAAAAAACTTGAAAATTTTGTATTTAACTTTATTAAGTTCTTGTAGATGTTTTTGTTTGATTGAATTTCATAAATAGCATGCTTATATAGCTATGCTAAGTAAATAAAATGTACTCTAATAAATTTAATTTTGTTGAATGTGTGGGTTTTTTTTGCAATATAATTTAACACGAAAGTCTTTTAACATGAAAAATATTTCAATCCCCTTTAGTTTCGTGTTAAAGATTTTTCTGGAGACTATGGCAACAATTACAAAAGTATAAATTGACCTTTATTAACAAGTATAAACCTGCTCGTAAATTCAACAAGCTTCTTCGAGTTGAAGAAAAAGATATACATATTTTCTGTAATCATTATCACTTTCTCATGTTCACACTTAGAGTATAAAAATATCCTTAATCAACTTTATATATGCAATTTAATGTGAGAAGTAATTATAATTCTCGTATTGCTACGAAATGCGACGTTAATAAGCGATCAATCAATCAGTGAGCTAATTTTCGCTGTAATCTGATAGATATATTGTTCCATTTATTTTATCGAGTGTTCTAGATCTCTTTTTATTCGATTCTTTTTATTTCTTTTCCTTTTATTTTTACTTTACTACTTATTTATTTTTTTAAAAAAAAGGAGAATTTCTCCTTTTTTTTAAAAAAAATTAAGTAATGTATTTTAATTAGTAAGATTTTCCCATTTTTTTTTTTTACACCTTTTGATATAATTTTGTTTCTGATGTTTTGTTGCAATTGTCAGAAATGGAGTTCTTTTGTTAGAGTTTAAACCATTCAAAAATCGTGTTTCATATAAAACTCAAACGATGTTTATTCTATCGTGTGAAATAAATAATTTCAGTTTTCTTTTTTTTGTACCTAAAAAAACTGTTCTATTAATTTTGGTGATTGTTAAGTGAAAAAAAAAGTTAAATGTTCTAAAAAATTTTATATTTTTTTGCATTGAAAAGACTTATATTTAACTGAAGTTCGATAAATTTATCAAATTTGTAATTTTATTTTATTATTCAACGTGTTCACAAAAATATCGTTTGCTATTTTTTGAACCTTATCCTCTAAAAGACTTGAGATATCACACTGGAATAGATGATAAAAATGTTTTCTGGCATCCCACAATTCCATTGTTAATTTATGTTTTTCTTTGAGAGTACTAACTGCAGATGCGCAGATATTTAAGATTGTGATTCTCGTAATCTGTTAAGAGTTTGGTTTTTCAGTGGAACAAGTCCCAAATACAAATGACTACTATTTTAAAAAAAAAAATTGAATATTTTATTTTAATGTATGCTAAGATTGTTTCGGGAATATATAATAGAAGGACAAGCTATTTTGTTAGAAAGTATTAAGATATATGGTTACATTTTTAAACTTCATAATAAACCACCAACTTTGCATTTATAAGAGTTCTCTGGTCCCTTTTCAGATACTTATATGGTTTCGGAAAGAAGAAGCAAAATTTCGAATCCTTTAAAAGAATGAAAATTTTTTAAACCTTTAATGCAAAATTTTGGGCTTTAAGGTGCTTCTAGAGATCTGGGTTTTTAAAAAAGAAGCTTATGCAATAAAGGGGCAATGAAAAGGCTTCTTCGGCAAAAAGGAATTTCTTATCCAACCCACTCAACATATACTTTTCTGCTGTGTAGAAAAATGATACATACAATTTTCTTTTATAAAGGAAAATAAAAGTAATTTTTGAAAATGTTTCAGAATAAAAACAAACATATTATATATATATATATATTACAAAAGATGTAATAATTTCACATAAAATTTAAGATTGCCATGCTTTGCATATTAGAATTCCCAAATTTTTTTAAACATAAACATAACATAAAAAATTAATGTAAAAAAGGGGTTTTCAAAAGATAGACCATATATGAATAAATCAAAGTAAAATTTTAATTTTTTGCATTTTAAAAACGCATCTTTTTATACAAAAAATTTTTATTAAAAAAACTTTTAAAAACAAAAAAATAGGTAATCAATTTTTAATATAAATTTCCTATAAAAAAAAAAATAACTTATTATGTAAATGTAAAGAAATTTAAAAATTCATAGATGAACATCACAAGCATGTTGTTACTGGTGACCTCAGTATTGTAAAAGACAATAATCTTAGAAACATAATGAAAAAAAGGTTACTGGTTTTAGATTAATGATTTCGAATAATAATAAAATTATAAAAATCAATTATATAATGATATTGAGCGTTTTTATATACAAAAATATTATTAAATAAAAGTATCCCCATAGAGGCATTCACAAAATTCAAAGGTAATATTACACAGCAGCTCAATAAATATAAATTTAGGGTTTAACGGTTAAAAAATTTTTTTTAATAATTTTAAAAAATCAGATTAAAATTTGCAAAATAAATTTATTATAGTTTATGTTGATAAAGTGCTGGGGAAATTTTTGCCTTTATATGTAAATCTATTATAATTTAATGATAAACAATTATTTTGTTAATAATACAGTTTTTATTAAGTCTTCGGGTTTCTGATAGAAAAATTTCCAATAATCAATTTTGGCTTTTCAAAAAACAATTAAAATTAAAAATTAATAAAAATTTTTTTAAATTTCCACATATATTTTTTTTTCTCCCAAATTTCAAAAGACCCAGTCAAATTTAGGACAGTTACAAATGGTTTTAATACATATATCAGCAAAACAGGAAAAAGTTCTTCATGAAATATTACAGGGTACAAATAAATAATCTTAAATCTACAGCCATTCTTAAAAAAAGTAAATCACTTTTTTGAAAAAAGAAAGATAAAAAAAATTTATTCAGTCTATCTTTTGAAGATCTTTTTAACTCTATTAATATTGATCATTTGATTAATATACTTGTAAATTTAAATAAAGATAATTTATTTAATAATGTTAATTATGATAGATTTGGTTCATACTTAGGTTTTGTATTAAAGAGAACTATATATATATCATAAACCCTAACCATATCTTCAGATTAAAGGTTTGCCACAAGGTGGCTCCTGCATAAACTGTCTTGCCAAAAATTTAATACTTTACATTATTTTGAAAAGTAGTTACATTAATAATTCTAAATATTATATTTATCGTTATATAGATGACATAATCATTTTTGGAAACAAAGCCAATTTTAAAACCTAACATTAATTTTATCCACAATATCTTAATTTAATACAGACAAATAGTAGCAACAAGGGAAGAAATTTTCTTGACATACATGTCAAATTAAAAGATATTGTAATATTTTCTAATATTTGTGATAAAAGAAAAGACTTTAATTTCTATATTATAAAAGTTCCCCATTGGGAGAGTAATGTACATGTTTCTATATTCAATTCTGGTGTCAAAAAAATCAGAAATAATAAATAACTATAAACATTTCACTAAATATTGCTTAAATCAGAAATCCCAATTAATTTTATTAATAGTTATATGAATAAAAGCTATTCAAAATAGTAAGGATTAAAAATTCGAGATTGATAATAGTTTTATTACAATAAACTTAAATATTTCATAGTTATAGTTATCTCCATATTCAATATTGATAAAATTATTTTTATTATTTTATTTATATTTACTCTAGTGTTATTAAAGTTATGCTATAATTTGTGTAATTTTTTATTAATTTTATTTCCATTCTTTTTATACTTTTGTTAAGTGCTACTTTTCAGCCATTCACATGATTTAAATCTGCATTGGGGGTCCAGAATCTGGCAATAACTTATTTATTACACTCAGATTTAGCGCGGCTCTGCATTTTAGTGCAATTTTTTTGTAAGTTACCTCTATCTTCAATGGGGTTTAGATATTTCTATCCATTACTTTCAATAGGTTTTTGCTCAGTATTATTTACATAAAGGGAGAAGTGTTGGCTGGCCAAAAAACATGTTCAACCCCACTTTTATATAAATTTTTTTATACATTAGCTGTCCTAAGTCAGCAATGTTTATAATACTGCAGCATCCACTTTATAATTTTTAATCTCAGCCACTCATATGTCCTTCATTACGTGATTTTCCTACTGTCTATGTGTTTTTCGAATGTGATTGATGGATGTTATCTCTTGTTTGTAGAGAATAAGCCTATATATATATATATTATATATATTTAGAAAAATTTCAAATTTATATATAAAAAAAATTGTTATATTTTTTGTTTTATTATCCCTAAAATTTAAGAACATGCATCATTATCGTGGAAAAGGGATTTTTTTTAAATATTCAAACTTTTATCTGGAAATTTTTAATTTTTTGAAAATTAATGATAAGTTGTTGTTGGTAATTTTTTTCATGTTTGATCATCCAAAAAACAGTTTAAGATAATAAAGTTGAACTTTGATCACGTGTGGGAGATAATAATATCAGCTTGACATTGCAGATCCCCCAAGATTTTGAACACCCTTTCCTGACTCCCAACATATGGCTTAGTGATTTAAAGATGTGATACCACCCCCCTATGGTGACCGTTTCTTTGATTGTCAGCGTGAGCTAGAGATGTAGGGTTTGCAAAAGGAATAGACATTTTTGATTCTTAATATGTCTTTATTAAGAATAGAACTTAAATGTCTAACAATTTAGATAATATTAATTAAGCCAGAATCTATAATGAACAAACACACAGTAATAGTTAAACCGAATCGCATAACTTAGACCACTATAATTATTTAATATGCCTACTCTCACTTCTAATAATATTACAAGTCCTAATATCAAATAATCAGTCCTACATTAATCCAAACTTAGTTTCAATCTTTATATGGAAACGTCTGGGCGTGCGTGCAATGGTATGCACCTTGTAGTAATGGCTGGTTTTCTAGGTAACTTCACGTTTAGCTGTCAAATCCCTCTAGTCTCTTTCACACATAGCATTCCCCAAAATTGCCATCCCACTTACTGAAACTTCTGTTCTTTTAAAAGCTATCTTATTTGCATTTCTTGTTCACATTTCGCTTCTTGGGTTTTGGTTGGAAAAGAGTTACCATTAATCTTGGCCCCCAAAGAACCCAGAGGTTATGTTAAAGAAAAGACGCGTGAGCCTGTCACAAAGGTTCCTCAATAATCCTAAGACTGCCTTTGTACTTATGCGCACTATTTTAACCCTTCTTTTTTCTCAATCACTAGTTTCAAATATAAATAAATAATGCACTTAACTGTATTAATTAAAAATTTTAATGAGAAGAATAGTGCTACATTTATTTTACAAGTGCTATTAAATCAGGTAAAATATTTGAAATATGCAGTCTCAATTTCGGTTTTACGCTTTCCAGATGGTTTCTGTACTAAAAGAGCTGAAAGCTAAAAGAGCTGAAAATATTCTTTTCACGCAAATAAGTAGCTTAGAAAGGCATCAGAATTTTCAGAGCTTTCGTGAGCAACTTGGAAAATTTTTTTATGCAAATGACCTCAAAAGTTTGGAAGGGACTCTAATAAATAAATTTCAAAAAAAAAAAACTGAATTAATATTTTTGATAGAAATACATGTTCTAACAGAATCTTTTCATTGTGAAAATTTAGTGATCTAGTTAAGGATGGCACATTTTTCAATTTTTTCGCGAGGTCCTTTTAGCCTGTAAAAGAGGGAAATCTTAACATTAAATGAGGATCCCTAGAAAGGCGCTGAGGACCCTCGGGGTCCGCGGACCATAGTTAACAATCGCTGTCTTATATGATTACCTGGAAATAATGTGAAGTATAACACAACCTCGAACTAAGTACTTCTTGAAAGAATTTAGAATTGTATATTTATCACAATTTCAGTTTCTTTTTAATATTTATTTATGTGATACTTTTATTGTAGAGTAGAAGTAAGTAAAACATA